>JABUQX010099258.1:0-18505 GCA_015478945.1 Trachelipus rathkii
CCTCCTTGCACAGGGCTATGCCCGTGAGGTGTGAATATACCTAGAGAAGTTCCACTACTTGTATAGGGCTATGACCCGTGAGGTGGTGAATTACCTAGAGAAAGTTCCCCTACCATTGAAAGGCTATCACTGTAGAGGTGTGTAATTGCTAAACATAATACGAGAAGTTCCCCTCCTTTTGAAAAGGGCTAATATGCCGTGAAGGGTGTGCATACCGTAGAGAAGTTCCCTCGCTGGCAATAGGGCTATGCCCGGGTATGATACGGTGTGAACCAAATAAATAGACGAAGTCCCCTCCTTAATAGGAGCTATGCCACGTGAAGGTGTGAATTACACTAGAGAAGTTTCCTTCCATTGAATAGGGGGACTAATGCCCGTGCAGGTGATGAATATACTCTAAAAGAAGTTCCACTCCCTTGACTAGGGACATATGCACGTGAGGTATGAATTACCTAGAGATGTTCCCCTCTACTTCCTTATATGGGCTATGCCCGTGAGGTGTGAATTACCTAGAGAAGTTACCCCTCGCTTGAATAGGGCTATGCCCGTGAGTGGTGAATTACCTAGAGAAGTTCCACTTCTTGAATAGGGCTATCTGCCCCGTGAGGATTGAATTACCCTAGGAAGCTTCCCCTTCTTGAATAGCGGCTAATGCCCGTGAGGTGTGAATTAACCTCTAGAAGTTCCCCTCCTTGATAGGGCTATGCCGGTGGTGAGTGAATTACTAAAGAAGTTCCCCTCTTGAAATAGGGCTAAATGCGCCGTGAGGTGTGAATTACGCTAGGCGAGTTCCGCTCACTTGAATAAGGGCTAACTGTCCGATGAAGGTGTCGAATTACCATAGAGAAAGTTCCCCTCGCTGAATAGGGCATGCCCGAGAGCGTGTGATATTACCTACGAGAAAGTCCCCTCCTTGAATAAGGGCTATGTCCGTGAGAGTGGAATTTCACTAGGCAAAAGATTCCCCCTCCTTAGTAATAGGCTATGCCCCGAGGACTGTGAATACCTATAAGAGTTCCCTGCTTATTACTTGAATATGGACTATGCCGGTGAGGTGTTGAATTACCTATAAGAGAATGTTCATACATCCTTGAAATTGGGCTATTGCCCGATGAGGTGTGAAAATTACCATAGAGAAGTTCTTCCATCCTTGATAGGGTCTAATTCCGTGAGAGTTGTGAATTACATATAGAGAAGATCCCCATCCTGAATAGGGCCTAATGCCCGTGAAGGTGTCAATTAAATTTATTGAAGAAGATTCCCTTGCGTGTATTTTGGGACCTATGCCGTGAGGTAGAATTTAGCGCTCCTATAAAGTTCACCCCTACAATTAGAAATAGGGCTATGCCCGTGAGAGGTGGTGAAATTCCCTAGAGAAGTTTCCCCTCCTTCGAATAAGGGCTATGTCCACCAGTGAAGGTGTGAATATGAGCTAGCGAGAAGTGTCCACGCTACTTTGAATTATGGTGACTATTCACCGTGAGGTTGAATTACCTTTAAGTAAGATTCCCCTCCTTGAATATTGGGCTATCGCCGCGAGGGAGGGGTGATTACAGGCCTAGAGTAAGTTCCCTTCTTAGCGAAATAGGGACGTATGCTGTGAGGTGTGAATTACCTGGGCTAGAGAAGTTCCCTGCTTGAATAGGGCATTTGCCTCGTTGAGGAGTGTGAATTACACGTAGAGAATTCCCCTCCTTGAATAGGGCTATGCCCGTAGGTGTGAATTACCTAGAGGAATTCCCCTCCTTGAATAGGGCTTGCCGTGAAGTGTGGAATTAGAGCGCCTAGAGAAGCTTTTCCGTTCTCCTTATGAATAGGAGCTACTTTCGAACATTGCCCGTGAGGTTGTGAATTACCTAAAGAAGTTCCCTCCTTTGAATAGGGCTATGCAGTGAGTGTGAAATACCTAGAGAAATTCCCTCCTTGAATAGGGCTATGCTGTGAGGTGTGATTACCTAGAGAAGTCCCCTCCCTTGAATGGGCTAATGCCCTGTTGAAGTGTGAATTACCAGAAGAAGTTCCCCTCCTTGATAGGGCTATGCCGTGAGGTGTGAATACCTAGAGAAGTTCCCTCCTTGAATAGGCTATGCCCATGAGGTGTGAATTACCTAAAGAAGTTCCCTCCTTGAATAGGATATGCCCGTGATGGTGTGAATTACCTAGAGAAGTTCCCCCTCCGACTTGAAATAGGATACAATGTCCCGTCGATGGTGGAAAAATTACCATAGAGCAAAGTTGATGCCCCCATCACTGAAAATTAAGGGGCTATGCCCCGTGAGTTTGGAAATAAATAGCAGAAGTCCCCTCCTTGAACAGGGCTATGCCGTGAGTGTGAATTTACCTAAGAAGGTTTTTTTTGACATTTACCCCTCTATAGGAACTTGAATAGGGTTATATGCCCTCATGTGGGTGTGAATCACCTAGAGAAGTTTCCCCTCCTGGAAAAGGGCTATTATGCCCTTGAGGTGTGAAATAAATAGAGGAAGTTCCCCTCCTTGACAAGGGCTATGCCGTGAGGTGTGAAATTACTGAGAGGAAAGTTGCAACCTCCTATGTTAATACGAGGCTATGCCCGTGAGGTGGGAATTATCTAGAGAAGTTCCGAACTCCTTGAATAGGGGCTATGCACGTGAGGTGTGAATATCCTAGAGAATTCCCCTCCTTGAATAGGGCTTTAATGCCCGTGAGGTGTGAAATTACCTAGAGAAGTTCCCATCCTGAATAGGGCAAATACCCGTGAAGGTGATTGAATACCTAGAGAATTCCCCACCTTGAATAGGGCTATGCCCGTGAGGTGTGAATTACCTACGAGAAGTTCCTTCCTTGAAAGGCTATGCCGTGGGTAATACCCTAAAGAAGTTACCCTCCTTGAATAGGGCCTATGCCCGTGAGGTTGAATTACCTAGAGATGTCCGCTCCTTGAATAGGGCATGCCCGTGAGGTGTGGAAATTACCTAGAAGAAGTTCCCCTCCTTTGAATAAGGCTATGCACGTGAGGTGTGAATTACCTAGGAGGTTCCCTTCTTGAATAGGGCTTATGCCCGTGAGGTGTGAAAATTACCTAGAGAAGTTCCCCTTCTTGATAGGGCCTCTATGCCCGTGAGGTGTGATTACCTAGAGAAGTCCCTCCTTGAATAGGGCTATGCCCGTGAGGGTGTGAATTACCTAAAGAGTTCCCCTCCTTGAAAAGGGCTATGCCCTGAGGTGTGAATTACCTGGAGTAAGTTCCCCTCCTTGAATAGGGCCTATGCCCGTGCGGTGTGAATTACCTAGAGAGTTCCCCTCCTTGATAGGGCAATGCCGTGAGGTGTGAATTACTAGAGAATTCCCCCCTTGAATAGGGCTATGGCCCGTGAGGTGTGTGAATTACCTAGAGAAAGTTCCCCTCCTTGAATAGGCTATGCCCGTGAAAGGTGTGAATTACCTAAGAAGTTCCCCTTTCTTGAATAGGGCTATGCCCGTGAAGGTGTGAATTACCTTGAGAAGTTCTCTCCCTTGAATGGCTATCCCGTGAGGTGTGAATTACCTAGAGAAGTTTCTCTCCTGAATAGGGCTATGCTTGTAAGGTGTGAATTACTTAGAGAAGAATCCTCCTTGAATAGGGCTATGCCGTGGAGTGTGAATTACCTTGAGAAGTTCCCTCTTCTTGAATAGGGCTATGCCCGTGAGGTGTGAATTACCTAAAGAAGTTTCCCCTCCTTGAATAGGGCTAGCTCCGTGAGGTGTGAATTACCTAGAGAAGTTCCCCTCCTTGAATAGGCTATGCCCATGAGGTGTGATTACCTAGAGAAGTTCCCCTTCTTGAATAGGGCCTTGCCCGTGAGGTGTGAATACCTAGAGAAGTCCCCTTCTGAATAGGGCTATGCCCCGTGTGAGGTGTAATTACCTAGAGAAATTCCCCTCCTTGAATATGGGCTATGCCAGTGAGGTGTGAATTACATAAAGAATGTTCCCCCCTTGAATAGGGCTATGCCCGGTGAGGTGTGAAACACCTAGAGAAGTTCCCCTCTAAGAGGGCTAATGCCCGTGAGGTGTGAATTACCTAAAGAAGTTTCCCGCTCCTTGAATAGGGCTATGCCAGTGAGGTGTGAAAAAATACCCTTTAGAGTAAAACACTTTCGCCCCTCTTTGTGGAATTAGGGAGCGTAGAATGAGTTGCCCGAGTTAGAGAAGTTTGATGAATTCAACTACCAAGAGAAGTTCCCCTCCTGAATAGCGTAATTGCCACGTGAGAGTGTGAATGTAGACAATAGATGAAGTTATGTCCCTCGCTGTAGAAATAGGGCTACATGGAGTAAGTAAGTTCCCAGTGAGGTGTGGAAGATTAGCCAAATTTATACCGAGAAGAAGTACCTCCTGTTTGAAATAGAATGCACACCCGGAGAAAGGGTGAGAATTAAGCCTAGAAGAGTGTGGCCCCCATTGTCATAGTGGGGGCTAATGAAACTGCCGTGAGTGTGTGTGTAATTACCTAAGAAGATTCCATACCCTACCATAATGAGATAGAAGGGCTAAAGTTAAGCCCGTGAAGATGTTGACAATGTACAGCTACTATGATGTAGAGAGAGGTTACCCTCGAAGGGTAAGAGATGAGGAAGGGGCTATGCCCGTGAGTGTGAGAGAATTAGTAATTGGAAGAATATCGCGCCAAGTCCTAGAAACAGAGGCTAATTGTCCACTCGTGAGTGTTTGTGAATTACTAAGGAAGTTAACCCCTCAACACTTGAATTTAGGGAGCTAAATGGTCCCGTGTGGTAGGGGTGGTAGAAATATCAACCTAGAGGAAGGTACAGCCCTGCACGGTTGAGACGAATGGTCTTGTGAATGAGCACACTCTTAGGGTTAGTGTGAATTAACCTGAGTAAGACAAGAATATTACTTCCTTACTGACTTTAAGTTAGAACCTAGGGCTATCTCGGATTAGGGAGGGTCGTGATTTTACCGATATAGAGAAGTTCCCCTTTCTTATGGAATAGGGGTTTTAAATGTGCGCCTTGTAGATGGTGTGAATTACCTAGAGAAGTTCCCCTCCTTGAATAGGGCTATGCTAGTGAGGTGTGAATTACCTAGAGAAGTTCCCCTCCTTGAATAGGGCTATGCCCGTGAGGTGTGAATTTACTGGAGAAGTTCTTCACTCTCCGAAATTCGAGGCGTTAATGCGCCCGGTGAGGTGTGAATTACGCGTAGATCGTAAGTCCCGGCTCTCCTTTTTAGAATAGGCCGCTCTTAGTTAGCCGCTCTGTGGAGGGTGTGATGAATATGAGCCGTAGAGAGAGGTGGCTCTACCCTCTATTTAGAATGTGGGAGCTATCGCCGTGAGGTTGCCACACATTTTTGTCTCTTAGAGAAGTTCCCTCTCCTTTGAAATAGGGCTATCGTGGTGGGAGTGTAGAAAGTTATTTCTTTTTAAAGTAAGTTTTTGTGTCCCGCGCGCCTGTTTCTTTGAGAGATTTTAGGGTCGTATGCTCTCGGGGCAGGTGTGGATGAAATATCTTTTTGAGTTTAATGTTCCTTCATCTCTCTGGAAGAGGTTATTGGGTTATATAGTGCCTGCTTCGTTGAAGTGTGTAAATTAATCTCATATGGAGTAAGATTCTTTCCTTCCGAATTTATTGTTTGGCTTTTTGTGCCTCTTCTGCTCAGAGGTGTTACCATTAAACTTTAGACACAACGATTCGCCCTCACCCCTTTTGAAATAGAGGACTATGCCCGTGAGGAAGTATGTGAATTTACTCTGTTTGGAGAACCTTCACCTCTTGAAATAAGAGAGGACCCACACATCGCCAGAGCTGAGGACTCGTGAATTACCATACAAACGTAACTATTCCCTCCTTTCCGAATTTAGGGCTCTCAATTGCTACGGGACATTACGAAAGAGTGCTTGGATTACACTAAGAGTAGAGCTTGATACCACCAGCCTTGCTAATAGGGCTGCAAACTGCCACATTTGCTTGTCTGCGTCTGTAATTTTACCCAGAAGTAAGTTCCCCCGCTTCTGAATAGGGCAAGAAATGTCTAGCAGTGTGGACGAAGTGTGAAATTACCTAGAGAATATTCCCCTTCTTGAATAGGGCTAAATGCCACGATATGAAGGTGGAATTACCATGCAAGACGAACATTAACACGCGACCACCCTTGTAATAGGAATATTGACCGCAGTAAGAGGTGTGAATATCAACACCTTATAATCAAGAAATTTTCCCCTCCTTGAATATGCGGACTATGCCCGTGAGGGATGTAGACATTACCTAGAGAAAGTTCCCCAGATCACTGCTTGAATAGGGCAAAGACTACATAAGCCTGAGTGAAGGGTGAATCTACTCCTCTATGCTAAAGACCAGATTTCCGCCTCCTTTGAAATAGGGCCCAATAGCATCCCCAGATGATGGTGAGGTGATGAGAAAGATACTTGTGAAGGAAGATAATTTTCACTCTCCTTGATATATGGGCTAAAAATGCCCGAGTAGAGATGTCGACAAATTTGAATAGTCTGCGAGAGAGAAGATTCCCCTCCGTTTAGATAATAGGGCTAATAGAGCCCGTGGGAGTTGTGAATTTCACCATAAGAGATAAAGTTAAAACCAATCTCGCTATACTTTGAAAGGGCTAATGGCCCGTTATTGAGGATATGTATGAAAAATATACGGGCTAAGAATGAAAATACCCTCTGGTTATTTAAGGAAATAGGGCTAGTGAAGCACGTGCTTTTGGAAAGTGTTGTGTGATTAAATATCCCGCGATAGAAGTCACCACTCCTACCATTATGAGAATAATTTAGAGCATTATGACCCATAGGATAGGAATTAGTGAATACTCTAAAGTAGAATGTTTCCCCTCTTAGAAATTAAGGAGGACTTAATGCACGTTGAGGTGTGGAATTAACCCATAGAGAGAATTCCGTCGTCTCTACTGAAAATAGTTAGGGACATTTGATGGCCACTCTGAGGTTGTGGAAATAAAAAGAGTATAAAGGAAGATGTTGTCACCTGCTTGTTCTAACTTGGAACTAGGGGCTATGCCCGTTGAATATGGGAAGAGTTGATAGTATATTTTAAGCCTGTTTTAAGTCAAGTATAGTCCGCGCTACCATTTATGAAATGAAGAGGTTTAGAATAAGACCGTACTGAAATGAGTTGTGAAAATAAACTAACCTTTAGAAGAAGATATGTCTATCCACTACTGAGGAAAAGTGGCTTATATGTGCCTTTAGAAGTTTATAGTGGTAAAAATTTAAATTAGAGAAGTAATTATTGTATTCCCATCGGTCCTTGAAACAGGTGCCGTAGTGCACCCAGAATGAGAAGAGAATGTAAATGATGTGATTAACCATAATATGAAGAATAGTTCCTCCCGTAATTGTATAAGAAATATAGAAATTCTTGGCTCATTCACTTTTGCACCCGGTGATGCAGTGACAATTTTAAACCTTAGTTAGCAAAAAGTTTATATCCCCTCCTTTGAAAAAATAAATTGAGACACATTTGAACACCACGTTTGTGGTTTTGTGGAAACTCTATGAGCCTTGAACAATTGTGTTATCCCCTCCTTTGAAATGGACTTTTTAGCTTTATGCTCTCACAGTTTATGAGAGTGTGTTTAGATTTGATATTTTTATAACAAAATAGTAAGTTATCCACCTCCTTGGGAAATTCTAGGATTAATAGCTCTCTTGGTGAGTAGTGAAGTTGAATACTTCAGGAAGACTTGAGTTTCGCATTACACATTAGTTAATCATGTGGAGCGTATTTTTAGAGTACACCCTGTGAGTGTGTGTAATTTTACCTATATATGATTAATTTCGTATCTTTATTCCATTGAAATCATGGACAATTAGATCCATCAGTTTCAGGAAGCAGTATTGTTGAATTTACACACTGAAGTAGAACGCAAGAAGTATCCATCCCTCCTGTGAAAAATTCAGAGATATGGCGATATTGCTCTTTCTGTTGCGAGACTATTAGGAATATTAATCACCTTATTTAGAATAAACGATATTCCGGCGAGGCACCAAACCAACCTAAAAGTACCTACATTTGAGACTATTTATAGAAGCTTAAGGTTGCTCCGTGAGGTGTGAATTATCCCTATGAGTAAGCAAATATCTCTCCTCATAACCCTATTTAGAATAGGGCGCACTCCCCTCGTGAAGCGTTATGAATTACTCAGTACATGAGAAAAAGATATACCCCTAAATATCTAATATATTTAGAAACTTTAAGCCGGTCTAATGCCCAGTTTGTAAAGGTTGGTGAATTACATTTCACTTTGAGAGAAGGTATACCGCCCCCATATTTTTTATGAAAATTAATTCGGGACATATTATGCCCTGTTTTAGAGGTGATGTTTGAATTACCACATAAGAGAAGTTCCCCTTCCTTGAATAGGCTATGCCCGTGAGGTGTGATTACCCGATAAGAAGTTCCCGTCTTATTTTGAATACGAGGCTAAATTTGACACACCGATCGAGTGTGTGGGAAATACTTGTGGATAAAAGTCTTTCGGCCTCCTGAATAGGAGACCGCGAAACTTGTTGCCGTTTGAGATAAGCACATTTCAGCGAGAGAAGATTTCGCCCCTCCTTCTTGACGAACATTAGCAGCTGCTATCGCCGGGAGTAAGAGAGGTGTGAATTACGGATTATTTAGCATAAGTTTCGACTTCTCCTCATTAGAATAGCGGGCTCATGCCCGGGAGATAGTAGTATAGGGCAAGAAAAAAGGTATTTCCCCTTCTTGGCGGACTAGGAGACTAGTTTGACCCCGATGAATTGGTTATTTGTTGATACTTACCTATAAAGAAGTTCCCCTTCTTGAACATGAGGCATAATATTAGAGCCCGTGAGATAAAGTTAATAACTCTATAGCAGAACATGCACCTGCCTTTGAACTAGGAGCTAAATTTAGTTGCCCACGCTGAGAAAACTATATATTATTGTCAGAGTGTGAAACATTATTCCTAATAAAACTTTAAACTGAATGAGTTCCAACCTTAATGAGTACAAACGATTCTGTTCCGCTACAGAAGCAATGATCTAATCTTATTCCTTAGCTACCTAGATTAGATTTAATGATCCTGTGCCTTCCACTATTGGGAATTTTACGGACATACATGCATTACAAAGTCTCGCGAGGTGGTGACAATGTTACAGTTTGCGATGAATATACCATTTTAGAGAAAAAGTTTGTCCCCTTCTTTGAATAAGGGCTGCATCTTAATAGACACCAGGAGTAGAGGTGTTTGAAAAATTAGCAGTAAAAAGGAACGGTCCAGCTTCTTAGAAATTAGGGAGCATAATTGGGCACAATTGAGGTAAGATGGGAATTTTGCTAAGAGAAGTGTCACCCTCTGGTTTGAACGTTATGTAATAAAGGAGAGTGGTTATTGTGCACACACCGAATGGAAAAACGATATTGAGGAATAAAAACTTCTTCTTAAGTGAGCTCAGCGTCGTAACGCAGTATAGTTTTCAATAACCCCTTATTCGTTAGACGATAGGGCCTATGCCCGTGTAGGTGTGATATTCCTAGAAGAAGTTCCCCTCCTTGAAATAGGGCTAAAATGCCCGTGAGGTGTGAAATTACCTAAGAGAAGTTCCCCTCTTGAAATATGTGTGGCGCTCGTGAGTGTGGTCGTCTGTGAGGTGTGAGATTACCGGTGGAGGAGGAGGTGTCCACGCCTTGTCTTAGAAGGAGGGGGCCTTATTGACATCTGCAGCAATCGAAGGGTGTGACCATATTATCTGATTATGGAAATTATATCATCTTCTCTCCTCTTACTTGTGGAGAATAGGGCTGTAACACCTCGGTGGATGTTTTTGTTGTTTCAAATTAAATGACTGCGTTTTTTATTGAAGAATAAGGTTTTTCCCTGTTCACTTTTGCAATTGACGAGATAGGCTATGCCCGTATGCTTTCCGAGGTTTGTTAAGGAGATTACCCTAGAAAGTACATCCTCTTTTAAAACATGTAACAAATCATTTTTTAAAAGAATATATATAGTTGGAAAACTATTGTCCGCATGCAAGGTGGAGGGTTAAAGTGTAGAAGTTAACTAAAGAAGTTCCCCGTCCTTAAGTAATGAAGAAAGAGGTCCATGCTGGCTTTATTGGGCTTGTTATCAGAACACGGGGCCAGTAGTGGTTGAATACTAAGGAAAGAATTTTTCAACCGTGACAACCTAGCTTCAAATATAGGGAATATGGCGAGGGGGTCGAGATGGGTCATATTGGGTTGAGGTTTGTGAATAACGGGAGAGAAGTAGTTCTCGAACCACACGTCCTACTTATGGGAATGCTTTTAAGCAATGAGACAAACTAAATGCACGTCAATGTGGAGGTGTGTATATTTTAATTAAACCATTCACGGAGTAATCTTCCCCTTCCTGCTTATGTAAGATTATTTTGGGTTCTAAAGGAAATTTGCCGCGAGAATGATGATAGTTAGAAAATTTAATTCGTAATAGTAGAATACTAGATTCCCTGCTATGTGGAAATAAGACGGGCAGGTCATATAATAGATAGTAGTGAATTTACTTAAGAAGAAGACACACCACACCTTTGAATATGCAAGTGGTTATAATATTAAGATAGCACCGCGTAAGTGAAAGGGTGTGAATTTAATTTTTATTGCCGTATTAGATGAGGAATGTACAACGTCACTCCATTTACGGGAGTAATAGCGGTCTATGCCCGTGAGGTGTGAATTACCGAAAATTTCAGAGAAGCATAAAAAAGCCTTCTCCCCACCTGTTCCGATAAGTACTTGGGACTATTATTGGCTACCCGTGACAGGTGGTGAAATAAATATGAGAATGTTCACCCCTCCTGAACAGGGGGGACAATATGCCCAGTTGAAGAAGTGGGAAATTACTGCGGATGTTAAGTATAGAAGTTCACCTCCTATGATAAATAGAGAGAGCGTGCCCTCTGGAGTTTAATGATAAGTGTGGAATCACCTAGCAGAAGTTCCCCCTGCACGCACATAGCAGGGAAGGGCTGAATGCCCTATTAAGGATTAGTGCGTGTAGTTGATATTATATCACATTAGGAGAAGCCTACTCCACTCTCATAAACATGTTATTGGAACATTGTTAGTGACTTATGTCTCCGTAGGGTTGTAATTACCTATAAGAGAAAGTTATCCCCTCCTACTAATGATATTAAAGGGCTTAATGCCCGTAGAGGTTGTTGTAATTATACCTATAGAGAAGTCCCCTCACTATTGAATATGAGTATAGCTATGCATACGTGATGTGTAGAATTACCTATAGGAAGTTCCTCATCCTTTAGAATAAGGGTGAGCCTTGCCCGTGAGGTGTAGATGATATTAATATACCTTATAGAGAAGTTACCCTATCACTTGAAATAATAGGGCTAGCTCACGGTGAGGTGTGTAATATTACACTAGAGAGTTATTCAACCCTCATACTTGATAATATGAGGCCTATGCCACGTGAAGGTGTGATTACCTATTAAGAAGTAAAGTTATCCTTCTACTTAGAATATTGGGCTGATGCAGCCAGTGAGGTGTGAAAATTTACTCTTAAAGATTATCCTCCTCCTGAATAGGGCTATGCCCCGTGAGGTATGAATTACCTATAGAAGAGTTTACCCCTCCTTGAATAGGGCATGCCCGTGAGTGTGTTGAATACCTTAGTAGTCTTTCTATATGTTTCCCCCTTCTCAACTTTCTTGAACTATTTACTGTCCCTTCTATACTTCCTGCTGTTGAGTTGTCGTCTTTGCCTTTGTCGGAGGACATGGTTCCCCCTTTTGGAAGAGAAAATAGGGCGAGGCTTAAAGGGCCCGTGAGAGGGGAGCATTGAACTGAAATGGACGATTCGAAATAAGAATCAGGTCCAGCCTTCCACGATAGTTCCCGGCACCACTATAAGTGGGTACCGCTATATGTCCCGGTGAGGAGTGTTAGTGAGAAATGCTTGAAGCCTTACGATGTGCGGCCACAGAAAACCCACCCTAGAGCATCACGGGTACCCTTGGAATAGGGGCTGCCCGCTGAGGTGAATACCTAAATGAAGTTCCCTTCTGAATAAGGGGCTACTGCCCGTGAGGCGTGAAATTACCGCGGGAAGGCAGACTTCACTATTGCGTCAAACCTCCTTGATATAGCGGTCCACAATGCCGTTAGTGATGGATGAGTTAGTCTCATCTACGCCAGCTGAGCACGCGTTCACGGTGGCGCCCCACAAACCATGCCCCCATACAAACTCTTGGAAATAGGGCTTACCTGCGCATTCTCGCTCGTAGGTCTATGTAATGCCCTTTATTTAAACTCCCGCCTCTGCCAAATATTGCAGTCACAGCTTATTTCCTCCTCCTTCCAGCTCCTTGAACATTATGTTAGTCCACCGACTCAAGTCGCGTCACTTGTCTCCTCTGGTTGAGGGGCTGGTCTCAACCATGCTCTGCCTTCAGGATTCGGGAACCTTTCCCAACAGCACTCCACCCCGCTTAACTATAGAAAATTAGGAGTCCCTAGACTTAACGCCCCAGACTTTTAGGCTGATCTATATCAATATTTAACCTAAAAGAAGTTCCCCTTTCTTGCCATATTTCGACAATGACCAAGAGCGCCTATCTCAAACATTACTCCTTCCATATATTCCGTGCTGATCATTTACCCGCTTTTGTTTGATATCATCACCTTAACCCAACCACTCTTAATACGTTCATTTTTTGAGAAGTTTCTTCCATCTTTTCTATCCAACTTCTTTCTCTTACATCCTGAAGACTTACAGCCCGCTTAAGGATTGTCCAATTTATGCGTCCCGTCTGAACACACGTTGAGAGTACTTTGATGATGCTAAATTTTGACTTCTTATTCCAAGACCGATCAGTTCTACGAACATACCAGTTTTATACTCCTTACGGGGCCAAATAACACGGGGTAAACCTTAATTAGGAGCCCTCTATGAAAGACGCCTCTAGGGCATAACAGCACTCAAGAACTATTTTTTCCCTTTGTCTTTATGCACGTAATTCAGCAACTATAATGATTTTAAGGTTGGCACCAGGCCACCTTCCTGCCATTTCCAACTTTCCTACTAACACTATATAGTATATATATATACGCTATCATTACTATAGGCATTTGCCCGTAGGCCTGATCCATATTATATAGTATATCAAGTGTTGAATATTAGTCATATATATACTATTATATGAATAGTATATATATATGTATTAGATATATATATATATAATAGGGATAATACTATTATATATATATTATAATATATTATACTATTAATTATTAAGTATAATAAGTAATATATAATATATATTATATAAGTAATATATATATATAATATATAGCATATATATATATATATACTTATATATATAACTTATATATATATATATATATATATAATATATATTATTTATATCATAATATATTCTATATATATATATATATATATCACCGGAATATATATATATTATATCTCCGCGTACGCATTGGAGTTTTATCTACCTGGGGGCAATAATTAAAACTCGACTGCGAACACGTTGGTGGCGCTGGTTTGGGATAGCCGGCTTTAAAGTTCAATTTCCCCTGTGGTCCCCCGTATTACCCCCTGCATAAGGGATAAAGCACGTTATATATATATATATTTGTATATATATTATGATATATATGTATATATATAGGTATATTATATAAGTAATATATATATATATAGGTACCGTAATATTACGTGATATAATATAATATAATAGTATATAATATATATTTAATATCTAAATATATATAATGATAATATATATATTATATTATAAATATCATATATACCTATACTATATACTTTATGGAGGAATAATTAATAGTATAGGTACTTTAAGCCCGTGATGGTAGTGGAATTATACTCATATTTTTTGGAGAAGTTATCCTATACCTTACTTGATAATAGGGCTATGCCCGTTGATAGGTATATATTGTTTGAATAATATATTTAATACCTAATATATATTTATTTACTATATATATACTTATACTACTTTATATATATATTATCTATATATTATATACTTTATATATATTACTTGAAATAGGGTACTATGCCCGTATATGAGGTTGTTGAGAATTTACTTAGTAGATATGTATTCTACCTCCTCACTTTGAATAGTAGGTACTATGCCATTATATAGTATGTTAGTGAATATTATACCTATATATATTAGAGAGTATAAGTATTATATATATATATACCTATATATATATAGTATAATATATGATATTATAAAATAATAACTTACTTCATGCCTTGGTGAAGAATAGAGTTTCTTCTAGTTTTACAAATAACTAAATCGGCCCACTGCACAACAACGATTGAAACAAAGAAGGCAGTATGGCAGGTGTACTCCAAAACCTTCCTATCGTGATAGGTCTGAAACAAAACAGAAAATATTTCCTATGAAATACAATAAAGAAGATGCAGTAGAAAGAAAAACTATAAGCCTAAAATACATGAAGCAGAAGCTAAAGGAAAAAAAAATTACATTAGAAACTGAAAGACGAATTTCTAATTTTATAAGAATCTGATTTGTAAGTTTAATATCTGCCAATCTTTAAATATTATCACTAATTTTAAACAAATTCTAAAAATTTCATGCATTTTATTATCAGAGCAACGTTTCCAAATATAATCTTATTCCCAAAGCAATTTACACGATATATATATATATATAATATATATAATATATATATATATATATATATAATATATAATATATATAATATATATATATATAATAGATATATAATATACTATATATATATATATATAATATATTACTATATATATATATATATATATATATATATATATATTATATAAATATATATATATAATATATATATATTATATATATATATATTATGAATGGGGATATAGGATGAATGGGGACTTACAAGGAATAGGAAGCTCTTCTGGAAGGAAGCGGTCGAAAGTTACAGAATGAGAATAAACGGGGAAAATCTGATTAGAATAAATGAATAGGCGATGGTGCCTTTTGTAACTGATGAAATGGATGTAGGGAGTGTGGAAAGAACACTTCGAAAATCTGCACAATATTAAAAGTAATGAAGAGGTGATAGTGTGACTGTGTGTGCGGGTTGAAATGGTTGCAAGAAGGATAGGTATTTTGGGGATGAGCGGTAATTAGTAGGAAGGAGGTAATGGGTAGAGTGAAAAAGTTGAAGAATGGTAAATCTGCAGTATGATGAAATTACTGGTAAATGATCAAGACGGAGGGTAAAGATGGTTTGATTGATTGGATTTGGAGTTGTGTAAATAAAGCCGTTTACTGGAGGGTATAGTTCAAGGGAATTGGAGGAGAGGGTAATAGTACCCTTTTTATATAAAGGTAAGGGAGAAAGGGAACTGTAGAAATTATAGGGAAATAAGTTTATTGAGTGTTGTAGGGAAGTTATATGCTGGTATTTTGGTCGAACGAGTGCGTTGAGTGACTGAAGAACTGATTTGTGGAAGAACAAGGTGCGTTTAGGAGTGGTAGAGGATTGTGGATCAAATCTTTACATTGAACAAATGATTGAGAAAATGAGGGGGAAGAAGAATAAATTATATTTAGGTTTTATTGATTTTGCAACAGGCGTATGATAAAGTTAATAGGGAAAGCTTTTATGGCAGGTGTTAGTGGAATAATATGGTGTTGGTGGTTAGGCTTCTTGAATGGAATCAAAATATAAGCATGGACGATAGTGGAGGCGTGTGTAAGAATAAATGGTGTTTCAATGGTGATTGGTTATAGGATTAAATGGCGGAAGTGCGACAGGGTTGTATTATGCCTCTCTTGTTTATTCAATTTGTATATGGATGGGGTTTTGAAAAGAATTCTAGGGTGGGGATCGGCAGGAAATGGTGTTATGAATGAATTGGGAGAATGGAGATGAAGTGGAAGGGTGCCTACCTATTATATGCGGATGATTTGTTTTTGTTTGCGAATCTGAAGAGTGAGAGGATTGGTAGAAAGATTGGCAGGGTGTGTAAAAGGAGGCGGGTTTGTGAATATAAACGTAAGAAAAAGAGTTTAAGGTTTACATGGTTGTGAGTTGAGGGACACGTCCTCAGTGTGAAGTTATGTTAGAATGTGAGCAGCTGGAACAAGTGGTCTGAGTTTAAATATTTAAGGGTATGCCGTTGGATAGAAGGGAACGGAATAATGCAGTGTAAGTAGGAAAGTTGTGGGAAAATGGAGGAGGGCTGTTGCTTGGTTGCATAATTAATCATGGTTGGAATGTAAAGGGAAACCTTAGCCTTGTTCCTTTGAGGCTTGCGCGACAGTAGCGGCTAGGGTCTTAAAAAAAAACATGGGGTATGTTGTTACCCATATGGTCTGGAATAAGAAAGTTATAGATCTAAGTTCAATGTGTTCAGTAATGGACATCTTAGGGGTGTGCTTAGGTGTGAGAAAGAATTGATAAATGAAAAAAAGGAATGAACGTATTGAGCAGAGTTTGTGTGGTGTGAAGAAGGGGTAAATTGAGAATAAATGAGAGTACATTGAGATTGTTGGTCATAGTGAGGAGGATGAATGATAGTCGGGTTTTAAGCAGATGTATAGTGGCGCAGTTGTTGGGAACCGATCCGGCGGGAGACCAAAGAGAAAGTGGATTGGAGTCGGTGGAACAGTACGAATGTCTCTGAATGAGAAATGCTGAGTTTGGGCAAGATGTCGAGAATAAAGGTGCCATAATAGAAGGAATGGCTGGGTTTTTTTGTTATGGGGGGGCAAGGCTTTGGCTGGAGCCCACATCTGGGCCAAGGGATGACCCATTTTTTTTTTTACAATATGTATCGATTAACCTACCATATGTGAGGGTCGTCTGCGGTCCCATGAAGATCTAGTGCCGTGGATTTGTCTGTCTGTGTACGAGTTCTCACTTAATTTAATGGTACAGAGGGGCGGTAATGGCTAGGTCTTACTTTCGCAACTTTTGTCATAGTTCTTTCTACTAGCTTGTTTTCTTTTCCGAGTTCATGATCTACGCACCTTATCTCCTCAGTTTGGGGTAAAGTTAGATAAAGTAAGGAAGATATGATTATATGATATATATATATATATATAATTATATATATATATTTTATATTAATCTATATATATATTTATATAATATTACTATATTTATAATATATATATATTTATTATTATTATATATATTATATTATATATATATATATGATATATATATATATATATATTTTTTCGGGGTGTGGTAAGTGCGAGAATGAATTAATTAAAATGAGGAATGAATTGCATTGGAGTGTGTTTGTGGGTGTGAAAGAATAGAGTTAATGAGGAAATATATTGAAAGTACATCGTAGATGGTTTTTGGTCAATGGTAAAGGATGGATTGATAGTCGGTGGTGTTGGTTAAGCTATTGTATATGTGGAAGTGTTTTGGAATCGACTCGGCTGGGAGAACACAAAGATATAAGTTGGGATGAGTCAGTAAAGGAATGCCTAGGGAGAAGGAATGTTAGTTTGGCTAGAAGCGAGATAAAAACTAGTGCATAAATTAGGATGTTGTATGTGGGGCTTTTTGTGAGGGGGGTACGTGATTGTGGCCTCATCCTGGGCCAATGGGATCGAATCCCTACAATTTGACAAGAATTGCCTTATATGTGGATGGCCTGTTTCGCGGTCCCTGTGGAAGCTCTTAGGGGTATGTTATTTTTTGACTGCTAGATAATTCTCACTAAAAGGTATAAAGGGGGCGGTTAAAGGCTGGGCTTTTCTTTTTCCAAAACTTTGCGTCACTATTCTCTCTTGTACCAAGTTTTTCTGTTTCCAGTGCATGTATCGCACCCTTGCCCACAGTCTTGGGGAGAGAAGGTGATGATGATGTTGAAATTATAATATATATATATATATATAATATATATATATATATCTTAATTTATATATCTATATATTATTAATATATATATATATATATATATATATATATATATTATTATATATATTAATATATTATATATGATGATAAATTAAGGCTTTTATTGAAACACTAACCCATTCTTGACCATATGAATCTTCTAAAGATCGTATAGCTTTTTGAATCCCAACTTGTCGTTTCCAAAGAGATCTGGAGGAAGGAACCATTTTCCCAGCCATGATGACAAAGTTGTGTAGAAACCACTGTGGCTTTGAATCATACAACCTGAGACCATAGGCATTGAGGATCATCTAATAAGAAAAATTATCATGTAATATATATATATATATATATATAATATATATATATTAATATTATATATATTAATTATATATACTTATATTATATATATATATAATATTATATTATATAATATATATATAATCTTATTTAAAAATATTATTATTATTATTTTTATTATTATTATTTATTATTATATTATTATTATTTATATTTTATAATAATTATTAGTATTAATTATTATTATTATGTAATTATTATTATATTATCATTATTTTATTGTTATT
>JABUQX010099259.1:0-22500 GCA_015478945.1 Trachelipus rathkii
GGTCAGTAAGTAGAAATTTAACTTTAGGTAAGTAGGTAGAATCATAGTTTTCTTTAGTACACTTGTTAGTAATTAAACATTTAATCAGTGATACTACTTTTACTCACTAAAAACTTTAATTTATACTATATTATAATATTATGATTAACTTACTCTTATATTAAATACTTTTATATAATATATATATATATATATATACATATATATTATATAAAAATTATTATTTATATAATATATATAAATTATTTTGTTAATTATATAAAATAAACTTTATTACTAATATATATATATATTACTTTTATTAATCTACTTTTATAATAATATAAATTAATAATATATCATATATTATTATTTATATATACTTATATAATATATATAACTATTATATATATTATAATTATATATATATCTATATATACTATATTATTATTATATTAATTAATATTTTTATATATATTATGTTTATCTAAGGTATTATTCTATATATATTATATACACTTATTCTATCATATAATACTATTATAATATTTAAACAATACTTATTATACTAATATAAATTTCTTATATAGATTTTATATAATTATATAAGTTATTATAATATATATTCTATACTATAATATATATATATCGTATATATTTGTTATATAGTATACTAAATTTAAGAAGGATCTTGTTTATAAGTTTTATATTTATATGTTATATAAATGTTTAAAGTGTATATAAGTTTTGTCTGTCAAAGTTTATTATAGTATATAAGTCTATTTATAATTATATATTAGTTAATACATAGATTGTTTTATTTTAATTATATTGACTTTATTTATATATTATATCTATATATATATATATATATTATATTATTATAATTATTTTAGGTTTATAATATATTATTATATATAAATTATTATAAAGTGATAATTATATATATATATAATATATTTCTATAAAACCTTGAATATAATTATACACATATAAATATTAGTTATATTTTATTGATATAATAATTCATTTTATTGTTTAAAATTTTAAATAATTTAATGAGAAGGGTGTGCTTGACCAATTTAATTTAATTAATTTATGATTTATCTTTTGTATTGTAGTTTGAGCTGGTGAGGGGTTATTTCATTTCTCTTTTTTTGGCTTAAGATTATATTTTAAGCAACTACAACGGTTTGCTCGCATTAAATATGTCGATCAATAGTAACGCACAAGAGAATCTATTTGCACAGTTTTGTGCTAATTTAGGATATCCATTTTTCAATCCATACAACTAATTTGACAAAGCTGTTTCATGGCAAAATAGTAACTTCTTAAAATTTTTATCTTTCCCTTAATTTCAATCATCTGTTCTTGGACATGTAATATGAATGTATCTTTTGAGTTTGTTGTATCTCATTGAATGGATTTAAGACCCATTTAAAGTCGTTACCTTGAAGGTTATTAAAATTTTTAATAAATAGTGTTTCTGCTTCAATTTGATCAGGTGTGGATATGTGTCCTTTTCCATGACAAATTTTATTTAATTTCAGTATAAATTTATTGTTTTACTACATTATAATGCATTTATTGCGTCACCCACGTTTTGACTTCCGATATTTTTCTTCCCTCAGAAGCAATAAATTTTATAAAAAAATAAAGATTTTATGGTTTGGTTCCGTGCGCACGGTACACCCTGTGTCATTTCGAAACCGCACCCGCAAGGGGTGGCGCTTACCGTCCAAGTTTGAAAACCACTGGTCTATTGTACCACGCACGATCTCCATCGGAAAGTTCCCCGCACCCGTAGCAGCTCACGTTAAACAACGAATATTTGGGGTATCTTGAAGAGACCATACGCTCTAAAGATGCTCATAATTTGTAGTTAAAAGGATTAAGATCGGGGTTACCAGATGACCAATCGTTAGTCGTCAAAAAATGGGGAATATTCCCCCCCCCCGAGCCCAGCTTGAGTAGACTTTGCTTAATATGCCGGTGTGTTGAATCCTGTTGAATGGTCCATGGTTCATTTTAGAATTTTAGAAGAGGATCTAACCTAATCGTTTCACCACACCTTCCAGAACGATTTGCTGTTATACGACTGCAGGGGTCTTAACACCCTTTTCACAAAAATGGATGTATGTGGTTCCATCGTAACTCACTAACCATCAAACCATTACAGAAGTCGGATGACGACCTCTTTGAACACGCGGTACGAGGTTTGTTGCTTCCTTAGGTAACTTACCAATACCATACATCCTATCGTTTCGTTTGATAAAATATTCTTTCAGGGCTGATTTTTTTCTTCTGCAAAGAGAATTTTCCAGTGTCAATCATTCGCGTACTCAGCCAACAGGTGTATAGACTTTTCCCTCCTACCTATCTTAGGGCATCAGTGAATATCTGGTGCGTTATCTGTAGTCCTTAACTTACTTAGGTCCTCTTTTACAATGAGCGAGATGGGATCCTTATGGGTATCTGCATTTCACGTGACATGATGTTTTGTTAACGAGGAAGATTTTTCTCAAATGGTACCTTTACAGCTTTGACACCCTGAGGTGTCCGAATAGAACGTGACCAACTAAATCTATGACTATCTTTCTAACATCACCAAGTGTCCCCGTATAAAACTTTATGGGCACGATACACAAGACCAAAGTGGGCTCTAACGTAATTACTTTTTTTTTTTGTTTTACTAAGCCAACACTTCTGAAAAGTACGATAAACAGCAACAAGGTTATGTTTATGCGCCCCCTTCCACGTTTTACTTTTAACATGTACACAAGCACGAAAACGACTTCTAGCTTAAGTGTGAAAGTTAGCTATATTGACATTTTATGAATTATCTCGCCTTGGATATGCTAATATCCTAAAGGGCTACAAGAGCTTCGATTTTCTAGTTTTTTTTGCGAAGTACACACATCACACACAAACGAGTTTATATATAGCAGAGCACACTTACTATATAATATTATATATATAGTTCATAATAGTATATAGTTATATATGTATTATATAATTAATATAATATATTATATATAAGTATTATAGAGTGTATATATATTAATTATAATATAGTATAGTTTATAAATTACTAATAGTTTTATGAGATGAAAGAATTTAGTTCATTAAAACATTTAATCTACAGAAATAACTATATTTATACATATATATTATAGTGATTATATATTATATATATATATAAGTAATTATATAATTATAATTATAGTATATAATTATATATATCTATATATAGTAGATATATAATATATATATATTAATATTATATAATATATATATATTTATATATATATATAGGTATTTTATATATATATAATATATATCATATATATATATATACTGAATATATATATATATTATTTATACAACATAAGTTTTTAATCTATCATATATATATATATATTTATATATTATACTAATATATATATATATAGTTTATAATATATTAGTATATGTAAATGAATATATATGTTATATATAATTATTATATGTTATATATTATATATTATAGTATATATTATATATTTTATATAATGCTACTTAATATTATATATATAGTATTATTATTATTTATATATATATATATATATCACGTTGTGTTCATTCATGCTCCAAAGAAAAACGGTATTTAAAAATTAATCCTACTAAAGTAAAGTGATGAAAATTAGGACAAAAGAATATATGGAAACGAATTCTCATCGGGGTTAGATATAATATAATATGAAGTGGGGATACCAACAGAGGGTTGATAAGTAAGAAAATTGGCCATCGAAGGTTTGCTGATGATACGTGTTAAAGTTTAGTCTTAGAGAGATTATGGAAAAGAAAATTTAATTTAGGAAAGTAAAAATGAGTTTGAGTGTATTTATTTGTTGCATTGTATGTATAATTATTCCAACTATTTTGCATAGATGTGAGACTCTGCCATTATAAATTGTCAAAGTTGAAAAGAACAATTGGGGTTTAGGAAATGAAGGCTTAAGAAATATCTGGGGGGGTAAAGAGAAGTGACAGGATCAGAAAATAGTAAGAAAGCTAACCCATCGTACAATAAGTGAAAACAAGCCTGGTAGAAAGGGCGAATAAAGGAATACTGAGAGTGGTATTTGGGCGCCATGCTTTGAATGATGGTGAGACTAACATATAAGAAAGGTTTTTATGCGCTGTAAGTAAATAGGTAATAGGAGAAGGAGCATAATCATCAAAATGCAGAGTGCTTGATGATGCAATAAAGGAGCTAATCCTATCAAAGTGGATTAAGCATGGAAGAAGGAATGATTAAACAGAACAGGGTCAATGTGGCGTGAGAGTAGGAGTCATGGAACATTCTCTTATATAAGGAATGGGTTCAGCTATCTGTACATATCTGGAAAAGAGACTACAACTACGAGTCTTATAGATGATCCGGTTTCCATGAACTGCAACTAGCACGCATAGGTTCTAATACATATTATAATATAACAATTAGATTAGTATTTCATTATTATATATATATAATAGTATACGGTATACACTATACAGAAATTGTGGATTATTCACAATGAAATAAGGAAAAATTTTTAAATATATATACTGTATTTTATATGAAAGACGGCCGTCATATGTAAGGCAGATAGATCTATCAAAATTATAGTATATACATAGTATTATAGTATAATATATAAGGGTTATCTTATATATAGTGTAAGTAACCATGACATATCCCGGTCAATTGGGGGGCGCGGGCGCCCCCTTGTACTCAGCGTCTTTCGTGAGCGTTTTTTCGGGTTCGGCCCAAGGGTGGGGGGCTATTCTTGGTGTACATTTCATGTACTCCGTTTTACCCTGTGGGGTCGCTTACCCCCCCGGGAAGCTATATACGTGAGCACAATATGACACACACACACACATCACACACACACACACAACACACACACACGAGCGCTTACTAACCCTGTGCTCGGCGTAGCCCGCGCAACATTGCTTCTTATTACAGAACGAGATACTTACTGTTTACATGAGCTACTTACTTACATGGTCATGTGCTACTTACTTTCATGAGCTATACTTACTTTCATGAGCTACTTACTTTCAATGAGCTACTTAGAACACCTAGCCCCCGCTGTATTGCTCAGCGGGGTTTTATAGTATCAATCTTGAAAATGTGTTATGTAAGTACACTTGAAGAAGTGGATTAATACCCGTACTTGGAATTGTTTTCTCAGGGAGTTCCCGCGCAGTTAGCATTCCGTGTCCCCTTGCGGGGGACCGCGCGCCGTACGTTGCCTGGCTTCATGACTGATCCGCCCTCGTCGACCGCCGCGTGGCTCGAATACTCGGTGACGGTGTGACGTGTGCGTCACACGCTGTGTGACGCTCGCATCGCTTCGCTGCGCGCCGCTCATAGGCAAGAAAAGTATCATATCTCGCAATACGATTGAGTGTTTTGTTCGGCTTCCGAGATAATCGGAACCTCTATTCGCGAGTTAAGACTAATACACGGTTTCAATTTTCGTTTATCTGACCATGTGTTCTGAGCAGAGCTCAGTAAATTGGATATAGGACATTTTTAATTTTGTAGTTACATAGTCTTTCACGAGGGTGAGGTTCGGACATGAATATGATTATAATGTTGAAGATAATATGAGGGAAGAAGGTTTTCGCTAGTATAATAATGAATATAATAATAAATAAACAATGATAATATAATAGGTTTGAAGGGATAAACAATACATAATTAATCATATATAAATAATAATAATACCATGATTATCATATATAGATCATGTAATCATAATCATATAATAATAATATTAATAATTATATAATAAATAATAATAAATAAGTGAATCATATTATATATATATATATATTTATATATATATTCATTATATATTATATCGTATATATAATATAATATATTATTTATATATAATATATTATGATATTAGTGTATTATATAGTATATATTATATACTCTGAAAATATACCTGAATATTATAACCCTAAAAATAATGCCATTAACAACAACTGACTACGATTCATTTATTCTCTCTCAGCTGATATATATAATATATATAATAAGTATATATATTATACATATAATATAAATATTAATTAATTTATAGTATTTATTATTATATTTATTATAGTATATATATATCTATTATAACTTATATAGTATATATATTATATATATATTATATATTATATTATACCTGGTTTTTATTATAGGTATATATATAGTAATAATTATTATTATTATGTATATATTAATATGATATAATATATATATTATTATATATATATATTATATATATTATTTATATATATATTATTTATATTATTATAGTTAATTCAATAATAATAATAGTATATATTATATTATTATTATTATATAATAATAAATACATAATTTAATAATAATAATAATAATGCTATTAATAATATGATAGTATTTGAACGTGCTACTTCGAGAAATTAATTTTAGACAGCCTTTGACATTTCTGATACAAATTTTTAATGAAAAATTAGTGCGCCTCAATACGTTTTTTTTTATATTGATATTATTATTATTATATTATTATTATTAGTTAATTATTATTTTAATTATTTAATTATTATTATTGATTAATATTTATTAAATATTATTTTATTATTATTATTGATTATTAATTTATATTATTGATTAATATTTATATATAAATGATTTTTAGGCCAGTTAATTATTTAGTTATTTTTATTATTGATATTGTTTTTTTATTGTATTTATATGTAAATTAATGTTAATTATGTATTTTATGTTATTATTATTATTATTGTATTCTATTTTATATAATTTTATTATTATTATTATTATTATTATTATTTTGTTATTTATGTTATTATTAATTAATATTATTTAAGAATTTCTTTATCAACTATTGTTTATATTATAAGAGTGTGCTTTTAAGTCTTTCCTATTCACGAAATATGTTTTTCTCTTCTAATTTTCATTTAATTTTTCTTAAAATATTATGGGTATGAAAATAATTTAACAAAGATAAGTCTTCATAGTTTAGAACACTTTAACTGCCAGGGAAAATACTATCAATATGTGTGAAACTTTAAAACATAAAAGTGTTTAAATTCAAATAGTTTTGTAACTTCTGTGATAAGAGGAAAAAATTCAGATATACGGATATGAGTGGTCTGTTTGGCACTTGGAGATACGAGCTCCGTCTTACCATTGTGGTTAAGTTCCGTTCTAGTGGGTAAATAAGATAGAATTGGGTTGTAGTATTTTTGAAGTGTATTTTTACTTAATTCTAAGTAATAATATATATAATAATAATATATTTTAATTAGGATGAATGAATCAATAATAGAATTATATAACAATAATACATAATAATAATAATAATATAATGAATTAATATATTATTAGTATTATATAGTATATATATATATATATATACTATATATTTATTCTGTATATTATAGTAATATAAATATTATATGATTTATTAATATAATATATTATATATATATATGTTATAGTATTGTAATTATATTATATAGTATTTATATTATATATATGACTCATCGCAGTTTTACCCAATCTTAATACAAGGAAAGAGAAAAAGAGAGAGAGGAGGAGAGAAGAGAAAGAAGAAGAAAAGAAGATGATAGAAGAACTAAAGAAAGAACACTAATAGGAAGATGTCATCCAGTTAGTGTTTTTTACTTATATCTCGCTATAGTAGATTACTGAAAAACTTTGATACTCAGTAACGCATGCGCGTGAGGTCATACGAAAATTATCCTATCTTGACACCGCTTAACTTTCGACTTCTCTTCTTACTCGAAATGAGATTGAATTTGATTTTGAAGTATTTTTTTTGAAGTACTTTTGAAGTCGAGCTGTCTTCGTGATAATGAAAAATAATAAGCTAATGTTAGTCTTTTCTAATAATTTTAATGAATATAGATAGAGTATAAATGAAATATAATGATTAAATAGGGGACGAAAAGGAATAATACTATATATATTTATATATATATATATATATATAGTGTACTATTATATATATACTATATTATATTATATTATAAGTATATATAATATATATTGATATATATTTATATATAATTCTAGTGAATAAACGTAATTTTTATAGAAATGAAAATGTAACAATTGTAGGTCAATAATATATATATATATATATATATTATGATATATATTATATAAGTATTATATATATATTATATAATATTAGTATATTAGTATATAATAATATATGTATATATATTATTTTAGTATATATATCTTTTTTTAGGGTATAGTTATAGAAAAGAACGACTACTTTCATGAAAGATAAGCCATAACGTTATTTTCAAAGCGTTTAATTAGATGCTGATCCACGTGTAAGGCGTAACCCCTCACATGAGCTACTTTCATGAACGTATTTTAGCCCATACACCATTGGGACCCGTTAAGTTACTTTCGGACCTGTATTACGTACACGTCAGCTAGAGCTCAAGCGTTCCATATCACCTTCAGCTGCGATTCATATATATTATATATATATATTATATTATATGATTATATCTATATTTATATATATATTATTATAATATATAGTATTATAATATATTTAGTAATATATATATATATATATATATAATATATATTATAACTTTTTCGTTCGGTCAGTGTCCCCGGCTTTTCCATACCTTAAAACTGATTCCGAGACACATCGAATTTGTCTTTAAATATATAAGCAGACCGTTATGGATAAACGGAAACTATCCTTTTGAAATACGTTTCATCCTTATAATTTTCTAACGTAATCTGAGATACCTATTTAAATTAGAAGATCACCGGTTATTTTTATCTATTGTAATAAGCAAAAGGTATTACAGGTCAAGAAAACGCATTTGTTAACTGACCCTCAAGTAACTTTAAAACCGTTTGGGGTATAATCGCGCTGTGCGTGGGCTTCCTGACACCGCTCTCTATCACCGTAGACGGCATGCCTTACATCTTTTATATTAGGTTTAAGTATGCGTTGTGACGCCACCCATTTCATGAAAATATATAATATTCTCACTACCCTAGCATCCCGAATACATGAACTAGAAGAAAAAGCTAGCGGATTACATCAAACATTAAACTAGAAATTGGTTCAGAGGCCTTATAACATTTGTAGTAGCCGTAACAAGGGGTAGTCAGTAGTCAGGTAGCTGTAATCGTAGTACAAACTTATTACTATATTTTAAACAAACTTATTTTCCCCACTCTATTCAATCGTATGCATTTTTATATTTTCACTAAGCTTTAAATACTGTGAGTTAAATAAAAGTTTTCAAAGCTATACAACGTCGAAGACAAAGCCAAGGTTAAAACTAAGCTTAATTTTCGTTTCGGTGAAATGTCATCCTCGCCCTGTGATTGGTTCATGTCATCCTAGATCAAGCAAAAAGATTTTATCGTATTCATCTTTATATCCTTTTAAACTTATTTAACAAGATCACGAAGTATTTAGTCTTTGGATGTGTTATAAGGTCGTGCTCTCTCTACCTACATCATGAACCGGTCTTAACAGATATACCGCCATACAAGATATTATTCAGTGGGTAATCCGAGTACCTTCCGAGTCTGTGTTTCGTTTCATATATTAAAAGAAATTTTAATGGCTTTGAAATATTTTCAAGGTTTTTCATCACTGCCAACATATGATTCTACAGGCACGTGTGTCTTTATGAGTTGTAGAAGAATTACTTCAGTATATAATGTAAACACGCTGAAGATTGGTCCTTATGAGGTTTTTAAACCAGCCTAGAACAGTCATTATAGAAGCGATGGTAAGCAGCTCACTTTGGCTTTTTCCGAAATATTCTAAAATACTTACATAAATGGAAATTAGAATAATGGCGGCGCATGTTGTAGAAATTATATGAACCTACATCTTACGGGTTCTATATTAATGGTCTACCGCAGATAAAATATGCTGTCAGAGGCGCGGTAAGAATATTTTGGCATTTGAAAGAAAACGGAAATACTGCTAATTATGTCATGTGTAGACGTTATTATATCGCTGTAATCTGGAATATTATATCATTTAAAAATGTTAACAGACGATCATGAAACTATTATTAAACAGTTCTTGGCTTCTATGGATGTGCAAAAATTTATTAGATCGTTTAGAGAACATTGGCGCGGATCTATTTACATCGATGATCCAGCCTCTAAACAGACTATGGTATCGCTTAGAGAACTTTTTACATATGTGTTACGGGATGGTGTTGAGGAACTGAAAAAATATTTGGAGGACAACAATATAAACGATTGGGTAATTCGCGAAGACTTTGGAGCGTTTTAAATCTTAAGTCCTCATAGAGGTGACCTAACTAAAGTAAAAATATATAGTATAATATATATATATTATATATATATATATAATTATAATATATTTATATTATATAGTATTAATTATATATATATATAGTAGTATATATATATATATATATATATATATATATATAATATATAGTATATTATAGTATAATATATATATATAATATATATATATAATTATAGTATATACTATATATATATAATATGATATAATATATATATATTTATAATTATATAATATAATCTTTGATAGCAGTGCTGTAACTTATTATTATTATATTAATTATTAAACACTTGCTGACGCACAGGGTTCTGAGTGTAAGATAGTTTCCATTATCGATTTTGGGATGTTTGCTATGTTAATCGTAATCTTAAGAGATAAATTCCACCAATGCGTCGGTGATTATATATGTTTCTTCAGTAAGCCGATTCTCACTGTGCCTTAACCATGTTCGTCCAAATCTCATCCTCTAAAACATCGTTGATGAACACGCTTTACGGAACCATATTCGTCATTGCGCGAGTGCGAGGTTACAATAATATTAAGACAGCAGATACCTGATGGCGAACGGAATAACATTCGTACTGTGTTCCCGGCACTACGATACAACCGAGATCGTCCAATTATTCGTTCTGTAGAACGTTCAGTAGAATCATTGAGTGTATAGAAACATGCGATAAAAGGCAAAGTGGTTTCATGTACTAATTGGATAATCCGTCCATAATAACCACAAGTGGTGCTGCTGGGAGCGGTCTTAATAGAATCGCTGGTTACTTTCTCATCAGGGGACAATATTGAGAAGGATCAACGTACGTAACTATTGGAAACTGCCTGTGAATGGGTGCATCTTTTTGTGGACGTGTTAGGTTTTCTCTGTCCAGCTCAGTCGAAAGTATTAAAGCCCTAGTTAAAATGAATGAAGAATTATCGTTTACTCATCTCGAGATGTCAGCGAAACCTCGAAGAATTAATACATGAAGGTCACTTAAAGTAAATGTATTTATTTACAGTAAAAATATTGGAAGTCTATCCGTACATCTGATAAGGAACATCGACACGCTGTTAACAACGAACAACTTTGACGAAGTTTACTATGTGGCTTTGGGGGAATGAACGGTTGGATGTAAAGCATCCCGATTATTTATTTCCAAATATGGTTTATGTAATCGCTAGTATTTATTTATTCAGTATTCATTATTTATAGGCTTGGAAACGCTTGTGAAATATGTGAACTGCTCAGTTTCAAACTTCACCCGATGTCTTCAGCCCAAGTGTATTAATATATTATAATATATTATATTATATAATATATATAATATATTATAATAATATATATATATTATAGTATATATATAGTATATATTATATTTATATTATTAATATATATAATTATTATATTATAAATATATTATATTCATATTATAATATATATTATATATCTTGTTTATTTTCAAATGGTTTATTATTGTAAATAATTTGTATATCTCCGTATGTATATATATATATACTATATATATTATATAATATATATATATATCTATATATATTATTATATAGTATATATATATATATATTATATTATATACTATATTATATATAATATATATAATAATATAATATGGGTATATATATATATATACGATAATACTATAATATATATATATATATATATATTATAATAGTTTACAGAGATAGCAATGTAAGTACTTATCATTGTATATATATATATAGTATTATATTAGTATATATAGTATTAATAATATATTATATATATAATATATATATTATGGTATATAATATATAGTATTTTATATTATTATATATCAAATATATTAATGAAGAATAAACATTTCAGTAAAGTTATATATATGAACTTTTTTTAGATGTCAGATTCAAATGTGTTTTTGGGATCTTTGTACATATACCCCTTATCAAACAATCCTTCACTGTGAATGGATGACATAAACCAATCACGGTAGACGATGTTAATTCACGTGAAACGAAATATAGCTTAGTTTTTTAACTTAAGCATTGTTAGTTTCGACGTAGTAGTAGGCTGAAACAACTTTATTTTAAGTCCAGGTAAAAAAATTTAAAGCTTTAGTGAAATAATATAATATAAGTGCCATACGAATTGAATTGAGTAGGGGGTGGATTTATATTTTAATAGTAAGCCTAAGTTTTCTACTATAAGGCTAACTACTAACTAACACTACTTACCTCCTGTTACGTGCTACAATGTTCATAAAGGCCTCTGAAACGCAATTCTAGTTTAATGTTTGATGTAAAGTTCTTCAGTCTAGACTTTCTTTTTCTTCTAGTTCATGTATTCGGGTGCTAGGTAGTGAGAATTTTTATTACTGTTAACTGTTGTTTCTCTATGTATAAATGTGGCTCAAACGATACTTAAACATTAATTACTTAAGATGTAAAGCATGCTTCGGTGAGAGAGGGTGTCGATGGACGCCAGTGCAGTTTATCCCAAGCGGCTTTACAGTACTTAGGCTTCACTAAACAAACATAAACTAAGTGAATTTATTTAATATATCAACCTGAAAAATATAAGGATGACGTATGTCAACGTTATCCGCGAGTCCATATGTTTTGTGTCAAAATTTTGAATAAATATAGTTTTTTGTGTTGGACCTAAAAGTGTGTGTGTTGTATTGTTTAAGGTTTAATATATATAATTTTATTAATAATATAAAATATATATAATATATAAGTATTATAATATATTTTAATTTATAACTATTTGATATACTATAGTATTATATATATATATACTATATATAGTATATATAATATATCTCACACTAACTTTCTGAAAGTACCGTGGAAAGTAAGACGTGAAAGTAGCGTCGTGTAGGTTAAGCCCCCCGGCCTTTCATATAAGTTTTTGAAATTTTAAAATTATAGTTAATGCTTTCAGAGATATTGTTCGTATATCTCCCGTTTTTATTTTCTTAATAACAGTTTTTGGTTCGTATTCTCACCCGTTTTTATTTTTTCTATAGAGTTTGGTTGTTTTGTTTATTATTTTTTCTGTTTAAATTTTAATGAAATAATATCTGGAATTACTGATGTCCTATTGAATAGGTTTTTAAGCTATCAGGAAATTGAATTCCCTCGGATATTTGCCTTTTTCCCACTATCTCCTTTTTCCCTATCTTCTTCTTTTTTCCCTAATCTTCCTCTTCCTAATCTTCTTTTTCTCCTTTTTCGACTATCTCCTAATATTTTCAGTTTCATACTATATATATATATATAATGCGTGGTGCGCAGTCTTTTAATGAAATACATTTATATAGTTGATATTTTTATTATATAAGATAATAATAGTAGTATATATATATATAACTATATATATATTGATATATATATATATATAATATACTATATTATATATACTGGATAGTATATATTATATATATATATATATATATATATTATTACTATATATAATATATATATATTATACTATTATATATATTATGTATATAATTATATTTATTATATATATATATTATATTTTATTATTATTATTTATTATTATTAATTTATTATTATTATTATATTATTACTTATTATTATTATTGGATTATAATTATTAATGAATTAATGAATTATTATTTTATTATTAATTATTTATTATTATTATTATTAATTATTATTATTATTATTAAATTATTATTATTATTTAATTATTATTATTATATGTATTATTATTATTATTATTATTATATTACGCGCGAAACCCTCTCATATATCTTCAACATTATTATTGATTATCATGCGAACTCGCCTCTCTGAAGAATGACTACAAAATTAAATCCTATATCATTTCACTTGACGCCTTAGCCACAGTGGAGTAACGACCGTGGAAGTCTTAACTTCAGCGATAGAGGTTCGTATCTCGAGCGACATAAAAACACTCAATTGTATTTCGAGATATTGATATTTTTTTGTACTGACGTGCGCGCGAGCGAAGCCGTGCGATCAGTCACACAGCGTGTAGACGATCACACGTCACACGTCACGGAGTATTCGAGCCACGCGGAGTACGCTCCGAGGCGGGTGGATTGAGGCCAGGCAAAACGATCAGAGGCGCGCGTCCCCCGCAAGGGGACAACCGGGAATGCGCGGGAACCCGGAAACATCTAAGTAACGGGTACTTTAATTCCACTTCCATGGTTGTAGCTTAAATACCACTTCCAAAGTGTAAGACTTAACGCGAGCAAGAGGGGGGTAGGGGGTGTTCTAAGTAGTCTCATGAAAGTATAGCTAGCTCATGAAAGTTATAGCTTCATGATAATTGTAAGTTATATGCTCGTGTAAGTAGTAGCTCATGTAAGTAAGTAGCTCGTGTAAGTAAGTAAGCCAATGTGCGCCAGGCTACGCCGCGCACATGTTATGTAGCTCGTGTGGTGTGTGGTGTGTGTGTGTGTGTGTGTGTGTTGATGTGTGTGTGGTGTGTGTGTGTGTGTGGTGTGTATATGTTGCTGTCACGTATATTAGCTTCCCGGGGTAGCCGACCCACAGGGTAAAACGTGCGTACATTGAGATGTACAGCCAGAAAGATAGCGCCAACCTTGGGAACCGAACCGCTTCACTAGAAAGACGCTGAGTATGCAAGGGGCGCCGCGCCCACCAAATTGACGCGGGATATGTCATGGTATACGTATAATATATATATATATTATTATATAAGTATATTATTTATAATATATATCTGTAATTTATATATATATATATATATAATATATATATATATATATATCGTTATATTATATATATAGTATATATATATATATACTATTATATAATATATATATACTATATATGTTTTATATATATATACTTGATATATATATATTATAATTATTATTATAGGTATATAAATAATGACATACTCCGTATATATTATAGTTATATTAATATTTATATATATATATATATATATAGTATATAGATTTTCTTATATATATATATTATATATATTATAGATTGTAAATTAATATATTATATACAATAATTATATAATGTATATATATAGGCTATATAATTAGTTTTATATAATATATATATTATGATATATTTATATATAATTAATAATATATAATATTTATTATAATATATTATATATATATATTATAGTATACTACAAAAGGTGGCCATTAACGCGTTAAAGCGTTAAATCCGTTAAATTAACTCGTTTATTTTTTTCGTTAACTTTTTAACGCTTTCGTATAATTTCGAAAAGAAGTACGGACTATTATACGGAGTTAAATTTTTCCCCCTTACATTACGATACTTATACCGTTAACGAATTTAACGAGTTTATAAACTATTTTCTTATCAATTTTAATTGTATTATATTGATTTTCGATAACAGATATACTTTTTTTCCCCAAAATTTCCTAAACGCCCTCCTCTCATGGCTCAAATGTGTTTATTCTTAATCACGATTTATCTCGCTTTAGTTATATTGTTTAATATGTTTTTTCTTATGATGTATTCTCATTTCGTTATTTGATTCGATGAGGAGTATAAAAAAGGTAGTGAACTGTTGCCAGTTTCAATGAAATCATTAACTTCTTTCGTTCTTTACTTGAACTTGTTTTCTTCTTTTGTGACTAGTTGAAAATATAAGAAGTAGGCATAATAACTGTTGTGTAATTTATAAAAATAAATATATTACATATTTTGTATTAGGGAGTGGCGCCAATTTTTGCCTCCCCTAAAATGGACATAAAATTCGGAGATTTCAGCCGATTTTTGACCCTTTAAAACCAAACTGCAACTTTTGTAACTTTTTTCCTGGGGGGCAACAAACGTCCGTTTAATGGAAGTGTTTTTTTCTGTGTCTGTAGTCATTAATTTGGTATTTGCAATAAATTTTCAAAATCTAGGTTTTTGACATTTTGTCGAAACTCCTCCTACTATTTTTTTGGAAATGACTTCAAAAAATACAAAGCTTGGACTATTATCTAAAAGTCTAGGAACAGAATTTTATATTTGATCCCATATTTTTGGCGCATTGGTCGATTTTCAAAACCATACTCTTTTTTGGGTTTTCAAATTAAAAGCAATTGGTGGAATTTTTTTTTTTCAGTTGTATATGATCTAGCAAAATGGGAAATGTTGTCAGACATATCTTGTAGTAGTATAGGAGTATGTATACATTTTATTTACTTAGATAATTGTTCTTTGTATATTGTTAGTAGTTTGGAATTTGTTTCTTTTGGAACAAATTTCCAAAAAAATATTTTGGGGTAAATTAATTTTAAAAAAATGTTTTCTTTTGAGGTAATACAAAAAATTATGCTAAGTGTAAATAGGTGTATCTCGTCCGTTTATATAAGCCCTGAAAAATTTGATGTTGTTCGGATAAGTAGAAAAAAATCAATATTTACTTTTTCAAGAGTATTTGTAATTTTTGAAAAAAATGAAATATTAGGACATCTTTTTTTTCTCCTAAACTTATCTGATACATCAAATTTTAGTAGACTTATATAAAACGGGGAGTATACATTTTACAGGGATTTTTTTCTTTTTGCTTGGATAGTTCTTTTTTCTATCTCAAAAGAAAGATTTTTTTAAAAAACATTTCCATCCTAAAATATTTTTTTGGAATATTGTTCCAAGAACAAAATCCAAAACTACTACTAAATATACAAAGAAATTATTTATAAGTAAAAAGTGTGTATTCCCGCCGACTACAAATGTTCCTGGAAATTCTCATGTCAGATGATAAACTGAAGAGAAAATTCCAAATTTTTTCTAATTTGAAAACCCAAAAAGTAGTAGGCTTTTTGAAATCGACCCATGCTCAAATGAGGGGTCCAAACTAATCAAAATTCTGTTTCCTACACTTTTTAGATAATAGTCTAACTTTGTATATTTCAAGTTTTGAAGTCATTTTGAATTTTTAGTTTAGGAGTTTCGACAAATGTCAAAAACGTTCGGTTTGAAAAAAATTGAAAATACAAAGCAATGACTACAGACACAGAAAACCCTCGAGAACGATGTTTCAGCGTCAGAAAAAGCTAAAAGTTACGTGTTATATAAGGTCAAAATCTCGTTGAAAATATCCGAATTTATATCCATTTTTAGGGGGGTGAAAATTGGGCTCAAGTCCGGAGCAAAAATTGGATCTTCCTTTAAAATTGCAAGTTGGTATATCCCTATTATTTTTACGACAATAATATACTATTAAGTTATTAATTAAGGTATTACGCTTTGGAAGTATTCCTTTGGCAAGCGGCAAAGTATCAGCTAGGTCAAACCCTAAATTATTTAAGTCTTGATAAGCTTAATATTCTTTAATTATTAAATATGTTAGGCGTGATTTTATTATTATTATATTTTATATATTATTATATTATTATTAATTATTATTATTATTAATTATATATTATCATTTTAATCATTTGTGTTGCTGGTGATTCCTAATCATTATCTGTTTATTATATTATTATTATTAATTATTATTATTATTATTCATTATTATTTTATTTATTATTATTTATTATTATTATTATTATTATTACTAATATTATATATGGTATATATATATATCTTTATATCTATATATATATTATATATATATATATTTATAGTATATCCTATATATTTGTACTTATAAAGATATACTTCAGTCTTTTTTAATTATGCTTTATATACATATATACATATAATTTTAAATTAAAATAATTTGAATATCTGCAATCATAATAAAAGAAAATTAACAATTAATTATTACTATTCCATATTTTGAGAAAACGGTTAACGTTAACGATTAACGTTAACGTTCCGTTATACATTTTACCGATAACCGCTTTAATGATTAACGTCGTTAATTTTTTTTGTTTAACGATTAAAGGGATTACGGCGTTAATTTCTCAATTAACGTGCCCCACTCCTGTATATATTATGACTATAATATATAATATATAATATATTATTATGTTATGTTATATGTTATTATTATAAATATAATATATGGTATATATATACTTATTAATATATATAGTATATATTATATTTATTTATTAAAAATTATAATATTTATTAATAGATTGTTTTAAATATATATATTATAATATAAGCCATGGGTATAAAAATTTTAATGCATATCCTTCCTCTATATTGAAATATTCACCTATTCTATGTTATGAAATAATCCCAGCGGTTAACACGGGTTTCACTCTGCATTCTTTCACTTCCTAAGGGCGCCTCTGTCTTCTGTCCCGAATGAAGAAGACGGGAGAGTTCGACGGAAACCATCAATGATATCCAATCCTGTACGATTGGAAAAATGATTTAATGTATTTTAAAGAGAGAGGGAGAGAGAGAAGAGAAGAGAAGAGAGGAGAGAGAGAGAGAGTAGAGAGAGAGAGAGAGAGAGGAGAAGAGAGAGAGAGAGAGAGAAGAGAGAAGAGAGAAGAAGCGAGAGAGAGAGAGAGGAATAAAGGATTTTGGTAATTATCTAGTATTGGTAAGTCCAGTTTACTGACTTAGTATCTTAAAATTATAAACATTTCATTTACACAATGGTTTTAAAAAAATTATTTGAAGTTTTTTTTAGCGGATTTCTCGTGTATTTTACGCATCATATTTGTAAAGAAAAAATATAAAAACATATACGTTCCGGAAAAATTTTAAACGGCTAATTTTTCTCGTTTTTTAGGGATATCCGCTTATCGATGCTTTGTTTCCGATTTTTTATAGTTATCGATATTTGGCATTTTAATACTTTTTCCGATTATATTCGATAATTTTGAAACGATTAAATCAACATTCGATTGTTCTGCCAAATATTACCGCTATATTATAAAAAAAAAAAGAAAAAAATTCGTTTGGACGAATTTTGTAATAATAAATAAAATATAATAAAGTAATAAATAAAATAATTTTTTCTTATAATAACTACGCAAGATATATATAATATATATATATATTATATATATATATATATACTATTAGTATATTATATAGTAAATATATATATTATACTATATATTATATCTGTTATATATATATTATATTATGATTATATATATATATAGTTAGTTATACTATATATATAATATATCTATAGTATAATATATATTATGGCAAAAATTTTATTGTGACGTTTTAGTGGAAAATTTAACGAGTAGCGTTAAATTTACAAGCTGAAGTGATCAGGTCATTAAGATGACTTCGTGCCCGATTTTCGTGAGGCGTTGAGTCACTATTATATATATATACTATATATATATATATATATATATATACTATATATACTAATATAATATATATATATATATCTATATATATATTATAATATATCATAATATATATATATTATATACGGCCCCCATTAGGGGGCTCGAGCCGACGGGGAACAGATGGGGGACGTTTTCCATACCCGTAGGGGAGGGGCGGAGCGAAACCCCCGCGACACCCAATACCAAAGAGCGGGGGTTCCGGAGACCCTTCCGGAGGGGGGGAATCAGTCCTACCCCGTACGTTCCCCGGAGAGGCCGAGAGACCCGACTCCTGCTATCTTTGCGGGCGGTCTGCCCTTGGGGTACCCATTAGTATAAAAAAAATATTTAAAAGAAAAAAACTAAAATGGGTACCCCAAGGGTATCCCGCCCCGATGGCAGGAGTCGGGGTCTCTCGGTCTTCGGGGAACGGAAGGGTAGGATCTATTTTCCCCCCTCGCGGAGGGTCTCCGGAACCGTCCCGCTTCATTTGGTAATTTGGGTGTTCGGGGTTCTCCGCCGCCTCCCCTATCGGGGTTATGGAAAACGTCCACGCCATCTGTAATCCCCGTCGGCCTCGAGCCCCCTAAATGGCCGTGTAATATAAATATAATATAGATATAATATATATATATATATATATATTATGTATGCTATATATATTAACTATATTTATATATATAATATATATGATATATATAATAGATATATATGAATTACTATATTAATCTCTAACCTGGGCTGTGATATATATATATATATTATATATATATATATATAGTTATATATATATATATATACTACGTTATAGTTAAAAATATCATATATTAATATTATATATTATATATATACGTATATATATATATATATAATTATATATATGTTTAAATTACTCCTGTAATCTGTTAATTAATTCGTTATTTTTTTTTACTTGTATATAAGACTTATTCTTAAATAATTTTTACAAATTTTTTTATTTTTGTTTAATCTTTTCCTTTCTATACTATCGATTTCTCGAATTAGTTGAAAAAATCGATTATAAAAAATAAATATCGATATCGATGTATCGATAATCTGAAACGCATTTCAACAGTGATTCATTATCCCTACACGAACGGAAAAATGCCGAATTGTTATGATTTTCAGAGCGTAATATTAATATTTTTTAGCGAAATATAAATCCCAAATAAACTCCAAATGCGTAAAAAACTTCAAATCATTTTTTAAAACCATTTTTGTAACATGAATGTTTTATAATTTTAATATACTATGTACGTGGACTCGAGTCACCAATACCACTAGAGCAATTACCAGGATTTTTTTAAAAATAAAATTAGATTATTAATATTTAATTATTACGATTTGAAAGGTGAAAATGAAAGTTTTATAAGCCACAAAGTCGATAAGTTCAAATTTGACCTTTATGTTATTTATTTATAAGGCTTATTTTACCAATTTTTGCTCTATGGATTAGAAAACTGGTATTTTAATCTTTCATTTACTGTCATATATATTCTTTAGGGTAGGGTGGCTAGCACATCGGTGCGAAGTGCGGTGGCGGTGCCTGTGCAGATGCGGTGCGGCTGCGGTGCGGGCTGCGGGAGACAATTCCAATGCCATGTCCGGTGGGTGGTGCGGTACTGTGCGGTGTGTAGGGCACATTACATAAAATACACTGTGCGAATAAATTTACTTGCGGTGCGGTGCTGGAGCTCCACCTCCTGATGCGGTGCAATGAGGTGCAGTGCTAGGTTCGGTGCGTGATGAGCACTGCAAAAAAAAGGAGGTGCAGTGCAGTGCGAATAAAATACAAGTTGTGCGATGAGGTGCCGTGCGGTTGGCTGATGAACAACTTTCTGTGTGGTGCGGGAGCTTTTGTGAGTGGTGGGCTTATTTTTAGGCGGTGTGGTGCGGTGCGGTGCGGTAACGATGTATGGTGCGGTCTGCGATGAAAGTTAGATCATATCTAATTAAAATAATGCGTAATGTTATAGGAATTATTAATTAATTATTAATTTAGTTGTATTTACCATGGGTATAAGATTTAAATTAATAAAAATTACACACAAAATTAATTATTATTATTATAAATAAATAAAATAAAATCTTTTAGTTTAATAATATAAATATAATTATTAATATATGTTTCAATCATTTTGAAAAGTGAATATTAATTTTCGGATACCAATTAAAATTTTGTCTCAAATCTTTAAAAAAAAAAATTAAGAAATAGTAAAATGAAATTTAAATTTTTTGACCAAATATTTTCGTAAATTAAAATATTGATTTTCTCTCTCTCTCTCTCTCTCTCAAGTCGGTCTCCTCTCTCTCTCTCTACTCTCATAACTCTCCTCTCTCTCCTCTCTCTTTCATCCCCCTAATATTTCTCTTCTTCTATTTTAAAATTACAAGTTGAGAAAAGTTTGAAAATAAAAGAGCGAGATTAAATTGCAAGTTGGATAAGTAAGATAAACGTTACGAACGTCTTAAACTTCATTACAAGAAAATTTTGCTGGCGGTTTAAAAGTAAGTGTTTATTCGGATCAATAATGTAAAATTTATAATATGATATAATTAGTATATATAATGAATGGAAGAGAGAGAGAGAGAGAGGAGAGAGGAGAAGAGAGAGAAGAGAAGAGAGAGAGAGAGAGAGAGAGATACGTTTTTTCATTTGACAGAAATGATTTAATTTTTTGGCTGAATTTTTTTGAACCAACGAATTACAGAGACTAGCTACTGGCGTGAAATCGGATTTCCCTTTGGACGCAACTGTACATTGCCTTGTTTTTTAATGGTCAATTTGATTATAAAATTCCCAGAATCCTACATATAATCCGAGCAGAATCCGAGGAAGAAACTATTCCAGA
>JABUQX010099259.1:27500-30218 GCA_015478945.1 Trachelipus rathkii
TTAAGAGAATAGCAGTGTTGGATCAAGCAGTGGAGAAACGACTTCCTCACTCAATTCCCACCAGATCTAACTTTCATTTCAAAAGTTGAATGAAACTTGTAAAGCGTATCCTCTCCTTGACATAAAAAAAACTACAAACGGAACTTTCTTTAATTTACAGTTCTGAAGAATTTCGTTCAATGTCCGCAGCTGTATCTTTCCTCGATTTCATGAGTGAAAAGAAATTGGAATGCACATTCAGTGATTGTGTGTAAATATTAAAAGTCCTTATAACCATCCCGATGACTACATCAGAAGCTGAGCGGTATTTCTCCACATTAAAAAGGATTGAGACTTTTGTGAGAAATACAATTTTGCAAGACAGGCTTTCAGCATTAGCAATGCTCTCAACGGAGGAGATTATTACGAACATTTGTGATTTCAATCGCAAAGTTATTGACAAGTTTGCTCATTCCAAAGAATGGAGAGCCGATTTTTTTTTTTAAATAAACAAAATATATATACTGTAAACTATTCATCTTAAAAGGTTATAAATCTTTAAATTTTTGTTGCTTACCTGTATAAGCATAAAATAAGTTTTCTGGACAGCAATTTTGGTTATTTAAAAAGAAAATATGCTCTTTGGAATGAGAGAAGAATATAAAAAATTAAAATAAAATGTTTTCCCACAAATGTTTCGCAAACTATAAACAATGTTTAGCTCGTTTTTGCAACAAAGCGTACTTCTTAAAGCCGCTCGATTATGGCATTAGACACTCCTCCGTCCGCATGGTGTAAAGCCAGTTTAGTCATTAGCGCTTTGCAAAATATTTGCAAACTCTTTGAAATACCACTATAGATATTGTATGTGCTGATTTGCTATCGTCTTCTTGTAACTCAACAATCTAATTTTACTAACCGGTTAAATATTTCTATATTAAATATTTTAATACTATTAAGAAGTACATAAAATAAATGTAACATAACCAGTTTGTACACTAACTACTTGTATGATGCAGTGTGATGTGCATCAACATCTTTCAAACCAGGTCACGAGACCCCGCCACCACTGTCATCATACTATATGTAATATCATACATATAATATATATTATATATAGTATATAAACACACCACATATATATATCTATATATACATATATATATATATCCATAATAGTATATATAATATATATATATGCCGCTATTGGGTCCAATTGGTGGAGCGTCAGAGTCCGCCATCGGCAAGGGCCCCGGTTCGACTCCCTAGTCAACAACACACTCCCTAGGTAGAAAATTACCTAGGAGTAAGGTTCTCCACTCCTGGAATAATTGCAACTGAACTGGGTGAGGTGCCGCGCAACACTATCAATATATATATATATAATATATATAATCATAATATATATATATAATTAATATTATACTATATATATATCTAATATACTTATATATATATATATAATCGAAAAATATCAGGCTTCTAATTTTCAGTTGAAGAATTAGCAACAACCAACAGATCGAATAAGATGAAAATATCAGCATTAATAACTAATCAATAATAATAATAAATATAATATCAATAATAATAATAATAATAGATACATATATAATAATAATAAAATAATAATATATAATTGAAGTACTAATAATAATATTATCGCCGGCCACCAGAAAGTAGCCACACTAAAGGTAAGAAATTCTCGAATTTCTTGTTTCTCATTTTAATCTGCCTATGGGAAAGATTCTACTCATAAAATAATAGAATCAACACACAACACTAATTACAAAAATGTTATATAGTGCAATCTCAGCTTTATACTTAATCGTGCCGAAATAATAAAATTTTTTAAATATAATATAATATATATATATCTATATATATTATATATTATATATATATATATAATATATATATATATATATTCTACTATTAATATATAAGTAGATAACCCAAACTATCACAACCAAGTTGCCAAAAATCACCACACTATATAAGCTCCTCCTCAGAATCGGAACGTTGGTTAAACACAGAGAACTACAGATCCAGATAAGATAAAAGTATATATGAAAAAATATAATGAAAGAGCATAATGTATATCAAAATATATAAATACTAGATAAATATCAATATATAAAATGTTATATATATATATTAATAATAAATTTCGTATATATATAATATATATATCTATATAATGATATATTATATATCTATATATATCTTTACCCAACTCTCACTCCCAGGAAGGGCTATCGCCCTGTCAGTTGGACCAGCAATAATCTCTTCCTTCGTGGCTCGAATACCACTCTAGGAAAACATTTCCTTTGCGCAATGGTTTTCTGATGCCGCACATCTGCCGTTGATGTCTGAATACACTCTCAGGTAGGGTTCACCCTTATCAGTGGAAGCTAGCATCTTCTCATTTGGCCTCGAAATTCGCTTTTTCGCAGAGTTCTTATACGAAGATGTGTTTCTAAGTGCAAATAAGGATTTTAATGCTGGTCCAAGAGTTCTTTAGTCGCAAAGGTAAAGGCCCGGGTTGCTTAGCCCTGTCGCCCTATATAATATTATGTTATTGATATTGACATAAGGGGGTTTCCTGCCCTTAGGTACCCAAGCGACAGGAGGTCTCTCTTCAATGACGAATGTGCTCGCTATATCCAACTTCTCTCGGCGCCAGATTAGTTATACGCTGGCCGCATTTGTATTTAACCATACCATCCCAAATATATCACA
>JABUQX010099260.1:0-38607 GCA_015478945.1 Trachelipus rathkii
AACCCAGAGATCCGTAGTGGATGAGTTTAGGCCTTTTCTTACAAGCGTTGGCACGCGAGCAGCCTGAGGTCAAACAGACGCGAGAGGTCTGTTTTGACGACAGACACCGACAGGAGCGCGCGTGCGCATTACACAAAACACATTGTTATTATTTTTATTAACATTCGAAAGCAAAGTGTTTCACAGAGGAAACACTTCTGAGTTGTTTTTTTAAGCCCTTCTGCGTGTCCTTCATCACCGCACATCGCATGCCCCGCAGCGTCTCCGGCAACCGCATCCCGGCGCCGCAACGCGCCGCCGCAACTGCCACTGCATAGGACTGCTCAGCTTATTATTTATTATTATTATTATTATTATTATATTATTATTATAATTTATTATTATTTATTATTATTATATTATTCATTTATTATTATGTATTATTATTATTATTATTAATTATTTTTTATTAATTATTATTACTCTTATTATTATTATTTTTGTTTAAGTATTTCACTACGGTTTCTTCTTCGGCATCCGGTTGCCGAGTTCGATATATAAGTAGTCCTCCATGGGTTTTTAGAGTTTATCGTATCCAGGCGCCTAAACTTTGGAGTGGTGTTTGTTTAGATGGGGAGGTAACCTTGCTTGTAATTACGAAGTTACGATCCCGTGGGTCCCGAAAGGGGGACCCCACGCCCACTTAAAAAATCGAATGTGTTGCGTAATTGGGGAAATTTGTGAGAGGATTCAGAGTTGAGATTTTCTAGAAAGACTTGATATGTGAAGTCTAGAGGACAGTTGGCTGCGGCACGCGGTGCTCGGACGCACTGCGGTGCCGAGCTTAATAAACAGTCGGTACTAACACACAAATGTTGGTTCCTTATAAGGGTTAATCGAGTGCGTGAGTTTTGAAATATGACCGGTTTATAAGCCCGTGTAGGGTGGCTAGGACCCCCCATTAAGGGGTTCCGACTGAAAAAAGAGCACAGAGTGCAAAAAACAAGGAGTGAGTGAAGAAGGATGAAGATGTAATAAAGTAGGGAAAGATGAAGAAGGATCCCTGACTCAAGAGGAGTAGGGAGTTGACAGCTGCACCGGTGCTTAGGTCCGGTGCGGTGCTAGTTAATTAAATAGTTTGGTGTAAGTAGATGCTGCAATATTGGTGTCCTCTTATATGTTATAGGGCCTGTAGATTTCGAATAATAAGTATGGTTTCAGACAGCATACCGAAGAAATTACGAAAAAATAAATAAATTAAATAAATTAGATGATAGCAGATCAAAATGTTCTTATCGCTAACATGAGTGTACTATGTTTATTAACTTACAAAATTTACCTGTTTTTACATACCCTAGCAAGCAGTAAACTCACTAAATCAACGGCGACGCACGATCGCCAGCCAGTACGTCCAATTCCTCACACCTCCTGACCAATGTAAGCTCTCATGAGGCTAATTTGAGTCTGATTGATTAAGGTCACGATTCTTGAGTATCCTGTGTTGGGATCATAACATACGATAACAATCAGTTCTTTATAACAGTTAACATCAGCCAATTATGCTCGATGTAACAAAAGTTTCACGAGTAATAAGCCTTACTTAGCATCAGTCTGAACTATGATAATAAGCCCAACGAACGACAAACCTGAATACATTTCTATAACAGGAATAAACTGTTAACGTTAACAAGTTCCACACTTAACACCAGCGAAGTAACTAAAAGTGCATACACAAAAATCGTACTTATCTCAACAAGCTTTATTCAAGCATATCTCTAACATAGCACTAATGTTAATCTTACACATTACATGGTAATATCTTAAACAAAATTTACGTATAACTTGAGTGTAATTATCCAATACACGACACAGCAAAAGGGTGTGACACGGTGACAAAGTTTTCCACTAAAAAGCCACTAGCATTACCGTCAAGTAACAAGAAGATAATGTAACAAAGACACCTGACACATTCTAAGCAGGAATAAAAGTGGTTAACTATGTAACAACGATTACCAAACCTCTAGTCAAAGCAGTAAAGAGTACTAACAATGATGGGCCAAGGCGCAGACTTATTCAATGAAATACTTTATCAACCATATATCTAACATAAGCAATGTAAATCTGGGTTTACAATTCAAGCATACAGTAATGAGTATTAAACAGAAAAATTAGCATCACACAATACCTATCCATCGATAATACCTAATGGATAAGACAAACAAATGTAAAACTTTTCCCCTTCTGTAACAGCTAAACTAATGACACATAATCGTACTAAGCACATCAACAAACCCAGACACGAATATAACAGCTTATCGTCAATCAATGTAGTCGACATATAATCATGGAAACATACGAGGGAAGTAATAACTAAGTTTCACTATTTCTATAACATATATTTTCATTGAAATAGAGCTGTTATATTCATTAGTTACATAGTAACACATAAAAATATATAGTTTATTTTAAATATATTAATTCATACTATATCCAGAGACAAATAGGATTAAAGCTTAGGGTACGTTCTATATAATTCTCTCGTAAAGATTAACCAATCCTTTTAAAAGGTATGTAATGTTATAGTTTTGTTAATGCCTTCCTAGCAACACTAAATGGCATTTATTCGGAGTATATTTTTGATTCTAACTAGCACTCTTCTCTATTTTCATTTCTCCTCATACAGAAGAGCAGAAGACTAACAACTTATCCAGGCTGGATAGGTTGAGTTAGATGAAATCTCTGCTGCTACCTATTCTTGGAGTTATATATTATCGGGGGAAACCACAGTTGCGTGTAATATACATAGATTACCATGTGCTAATCTAATGTGATTATTGGTCCTCGTAAGTTGATGTCAACATCAGTTAAAGTTGTGATGTTATATTCTCGTGTTTTTACTTTAAGCAGATAGACTGTAAATATTTTCAGAATATTATCGAAAATGGTGAAACCTATACCATGTAACGCATGATTATGGTCACACAATCAGATGGGTTTTCCCAATAGTTTCGTACATCATATACGTGGTTTTAGATAATATGGTCGACATGGGCGACGATTAGGCACAACGTCTATATCTAATATGACCTCTCACACTGCATATACACCCTACTGAAGAATATTTCACTACTCGATCCGTAACCAGAAGAAGGCGATGCAATAGGTGAAACATTCTATTGCCATGGCGAGCAAGGCGATGTCTGATTATATCTTGATGAATCCATCAGCAGGCATCAACGAAGGAGAAGGGTCTTATATATATGATAACTCTCGAAGCAGGAAGTAACAGGAGGGCGAGAGTACATTTATATCTGGTATAAAACATGCAGGATTGACGATAAATATTTTATGTTGACACAACGTTGGATAACGAAGCTTCCTCGGAAAGATAGTTTTACACACAGACGTGGAGATGCGTGGGAGATGTCATTCCGTACCTACACGCGAAAAAAAAATAATCCTACGAAGGAAATAGAATTCTGAAAGAAAACTTATAAATAATGAGTTCTTTCTTTCATAAATGAAGAAGAAAATTAAAAAGAAAAGTAGCCACGCACGAACAAGCCATTCAGTTCAAATAAGAGGTATAAGTTCTAACCGTTAGACAAACAACAACAACAAACAAGACACATATCGAGAGACAAGCAAACAATGACAACAACATCAATAATCTAACTAACATGAGGAACATAGTACAAGATAAACATTTCTTTATTAGATAGGTTTCCAACGGCAATGACGAATATATGCTACATCGTAACATTGTTTCTAAAATTTGAATATAGGTAAGATATTTTCTCTAATATAATATGAACATGACAAAACCTTCAAAGAAGTCAAAAGACAGGTTGGATGCCGAAAAAGGGAAGAGAGTTACATATTGAATAGCAGTAAAGGACCCTAGCAGACAGCTATAGTCAAAACGTTAACCTTTCACGGTCTTTTGTTCAAGTCATATCGCTAACATCATCGAATGTATAATTTTACATTAACCAACTTTGATTTACGTAGTCAAATTAGAACTACTCATATTCGGATTTAAACATCAGCGCAAAAAATGATTTCTTTTATATATCTACACCGATTGATATAGTGCTAACAAACAACCAAGGTTTCATATTAATATATTGCTTTAACATAGCTCATATAAGCTAAGTAAAATATGTAACAACGACAACTAATACAACGTTAAGTCAAGAATAAAGTGTTAACATTAACAGAGCTCCACACTTAACCTGTAAGTAACTAACATTTGCATACAAAACGTAACCTATTCATACTTTTTTTCCAAAGCATATCTCTAACATATTAAACGTTTAATTTTACATGTTGAACTATTGTAATATAACAAGGATTTATCAAATCTTGACCAATTTTATACTACAATACCACGAATAATTGTAAACATAACAAAGATTTTATCCAAACATAAACACAAAAATAAGTCTTATATACTAACTCAAAGAAATATATGCTTAAACCAACATAAGCTTTAGCGTCAATAAAGCTCCCATATCATAACTGAACTAAGATAATAATGTACAAAGGCAAACTTAAAAAATACCTCGTGTATGAATAATCAGCTACATCTGACAAATTCCCTACTTGTCAAGTAAGTAGTTAATAGGTTCCACAACATACCGATATGTCCTACTTTTCTCACATATCAGCAACGGTAAAGTGCCGCATCATCTAAACAAAAATCTCCTTTAACAAAGTGACCACGTCATCATAGATACCGACATTCTGGAATCTATGAATAACAACATCTTCATCAATGGTGTCCCACTCGTTTTGAGTAATAGGTTTACATCAATTGTCCTATGAATAAACATAGATAGCAAAATTTTTGGGGTGCAAACCTAACATTACTCAGCAAAAAACTTAAAACCTAAAGGCTTCACTTTCCTTGAACACATCATCGTTATTAACACAGTAATGACTTACAATGAAAACGTCATCATTTCTTGCTAACAAACTCAAGTGTTTATTTTCCTACATTGTCATATTGTAAATATGTAACATAACGGTACCTAACTTTACAATACACAGTTTTCATTAATCAGTAAATCAAACGTCACCCATCGGCTGCAGTCCGCCTACCCGTTCCCACGACGCACTGTTCTATTCTATTTGAACTGATTGATTCAAGTCATATTTGAGTATCAATTTTGGACAACATAACATAAAAATAAGGTTCTTTATGATATCTAACCAATCGAAATATCTGCTTACGACCCCACTCACCAAGTTTTCTAGCATCAATAAAGCTAACAAATGCGTAACCACGACTAGGAATATAATATAGCAACTGTCAAACGCTAACATAGACCTTCACGTATGAATAGATGCAGTCTAAACATCCTTGAAAATTCCGCATACTGATCATGGGTAAAGTAGCTAACAGGGTCACCATATACTCGATATGTTGCCCGGGACTTTTTGAGATATAAGCAACAGGTAAAGGCCTTTATTATCTACAAAATCTCCTTAACAGAAGCTGGACCAATTATCTATCAAGAAATGGCCGAACCAATCTGTGAACTAATGAATTGACACCATCAATTGCAATCAAAGTAGTCACTGCCGTCAGTCGAGATAACAGTCATATGACCTACTATAAGACGTAGACAATTTAGCAAGAAAAGTCCTAGGGCAAAAACTGACTTGTTATGCAAAAAAGAACTTAACCTAGAAGGCTCACGTTTCTAAGCACAGGTCATGCGTGCAGTTCAAGCACGTAATCATCTTACAAAACCATCATCATCTTCTCTAACAAATCAGCTGTTATTTCCACATTTTCATAGGTTAATATTTAACATGATACGTTACTTAACTTACGAGATAAACAGTTCTTCATTCTAACGCAACGATATCTAAAGCAACGCACAGGTCTACCAGTCCGATGAGAAAAACCCTGGGGTGGCGCCCGTGCTTGAAAGGGTGAATGAACCTGCGAGGTGGAACTACACCACCGAAAGGGTGTAAGCGGGCTTTGGGCTCAGCCAAGAAGGGCTGAGGCCTTACGCTGGCCGTCGCTTCCGGAGCGGTAGAGGGGCCGCGCTTACACCCTCAGGAAGGGGTGATCCCCCTCAGCAGGATTCACACGCCTTTCAAGGGGTTGCATCCTCCAGGGTTTTTCTCTCGAAGGTACTGTGTTGCTTGATACTCGGGGGTTATGAAACTGTTTTATTCAGTAAAGTTAAGTGTAAGTTATGTGAAAAAATACTATGACAATGTGAAAATTAACACTGATTTGTTAGGAAATATTATGAGTTTTGTAAGATAACTGACTGTGTTAACTTGGGACGATGACTGTGCTTAGAAAACGTGAAGCCTAGGTAAGAAGTATTTGTATGAACTATATGACTCGGTTTGGGCCCTAGACTTTTGGGAATAACATGTCATACGTTCATTATTCATAGGTTACAAGATGATGTTTAATGGAAGCTCGACACGTAGCTGACAGCTTGAATTGAAAGATAAGATGATCTGAATTCATGAGTTCAACGATGGTGGGCATTTAAGATAGGCTACACTTTTTGGTTAAGGGATTTACGTTGATTAGATAAAAAGGACAATTACCTGTTGGCTAATATGCCTCAAAAAGTGGGGAACGATATCGAGTAATTGTGTGACCTGTTAGCTACTTTCCTGATCAGTTAGAGGAATTTTCCAGATGTTTAGCTGAATTATTCATCGTGAGTGATAGTTAGGTTGAATTTAAGAAGTACATTAATGATTATGTCGTGGTTATGAATTATGTTAGCATTTATTGATGCTAAACTTGTGGGTTAAGACCGATAATTATGCGTTGGTGTAGTATATATTAAGAACTTATTTTATTGAGAGTGGTTTTGTCCAAAATGATAAGCTTGGAAATATGAATATATATAAGATAGAAGACGGCGTAGGGAGACTGCAGGGATCGGCGTGGTTTTGATTTATCTGGATAATGAAAACTGTTTATTCGTGAAGTTAGGTACGGTATGTTAAATATAATATACATATAGAGAGACTCATTTGTTCTAAGAAATGATGAGCATTTTTGTAAGATATTATCTTGTGTATATACTCTTAACGATGATGGTGTTAAAACGTGAGCCTAGGGTTAAGTTTTTTGCTGCGTAATTGTTAGGTTTCTAGCCCTATGGACATTTTGCTAATGTCCCTATGTTTACGTTCATAAGGGACAATATGAAGTTACTAGCCGCTCAAAAACAGAGTGACCTTTGATGAAGGATGGTGTAAATTTCATAGTACATCCAGATGTTGGTATACTTTGATTGGAGTGGTCCTACTTTGTTAAGGCTTTTGTTAGATGATGCGGCTTTACTTGTTGCTGATAGTGGGAAAAGTGGTAACATATCGAGTATTGTGTGACCTATTAGTTACTTTACCTTTGACAAGTAGGGAATTTTGCAGGATGTTAGCTTGATTTTAGGCACATACACGAGGTATGATATAAGTTTGCCTTTGAGTACATTTATATAATTCGTTAGTTGCGGTTTTATGAATAAGTGGTAGCTTTATTGACGCTCAAAGCTTGTGGGGGGTTTGTTTTGGGCTTTGTTATTATCTAAGCAATATATTTCGTTGGTTAGTAAAGGTAAAGAATTTATTTTGTTGGTGGTTCAATGTTGTGGAATAAAACTTTGTTATGTTTACATTGATTCGTTTTGGTTGTAATGATAATGCGGTCAAGATTATGAATAAATCCTGTTAAATATACTATATCAATGTAAAATTAACGTTAATAGTTAGAGAGTATAGCTTGGAAAAAGATGAAGTACGAGGTTAGCGTTTTGTATGTCAATGTTATTAACTTTACAGGTGTAGAGCTGTGGAGCTTTGTATGTTAACACTTTGGGATTCTTGCTTAATTGTTAAGTATTTAGTTTTTTGTTCAGTTATGAGTCATTTATATTCTGCTTAGTGGTCTTATATTTGCTATATGTTACGACTTCAATATTCAAAACTTATATTATTGTGTAGCGAATAAATAATTTATTTCGAGCCAATTAAGGTGAGTTAAAATCAATATATCACTTGTCATATAATCCGGAAATGAATAGTGCTAAATGCACGTAAAACTCAGTTGTTAAAATGAATTAAAATTAACATTGAATATGTTTGAGCCATAAGGTGAGTTAAAAAAAGAGGAATAGGCTTAGCATTTTGTATGCTGTGCTAGGGTCCTTTACTGCTGATTAAGTATGGAACTTGCTTAATGTTAGTTGTTTTAATTCTAGCTGTAAGAGGTGTGTTCAGGTTTTATAAGTCATTGTGCCTTATAATTCTTAGTTTGGTAATGCTTATGTTTTAGCTTATTATATGTATGAAACAATGTTTCGTTAGCTATATATTCCGTTGGTTGGTCATAATTAAAGAACTTATTTGTTGTTAGTTGTTGTTGTTGTTGTTGTTGTTGTTGTTGTTGTTGTTGTTGTCGTTGTTTAGTTAGCGTTGCGCCTTTCTTGCTTAAGTGAAGAATCATTCTTTGGATCATATTTTGAACATGAATAGTTGGTTCGTTCGTGCGTTGTATCTTGTTTACTTTCTTCGGATGGTTGAAAGATAAGAATTCTCATTACCTATAAGTGGTTTGTTTACGCAATGATGCGATTTCCCTCAGCTAGGAGCTATTTTTTTCGCTGTACTGGTACGATGACATCTCCCAGCATCTCCACGTCTGTTGTTGACTCAATCGTTCGCACGATGGAAGCTTCGTTTAGGTTCCCAACGTTGGTTGGTCAATAAATTTTTAAAATCCGTTCAACCTGATGGATACGCGAATACCCTTTGACAGAATGTGTCTTTGTACTATGGGCCTGCCTTAGAGAGGGCACTAATAGTACCTTTATTCGTTTGTTGCTGATGGATCATCAAGAAATATGGCGACATCTTTGCTGCTCGCATGGCTATTGAGGATAAGGTATGTTTATGCCAATGGTTCGACAGTAGTGAAAATATCTATGGGCGAGAAGGTAACGGAGTTAGTGGAGAGGTCATAATAGAAATATGACGTTGTGCTCTCGTGTAGTGACATATTAAACCCTTGATGTACGCACTATTGGAAACCCATCGATTGTGTGACGCTTCATCGCGTACATGTTATAAGTGGCTGGTTTTCACAGTTCGAATTCACTCTGAAAATAGTTACTACATTGCTGTAAAATAAAAAACTGGAATTAACATCACACCTTAACGATCGTTGACATACATTTTGAGGACTATAATACAGGTATAGCACAGGTAGTATCATGCTAGTGAATTCATTCACACCGAAACATGTGGTTTCCCATATTAAACTAGTGTACCGGAGTGCATTAATAACTATCACCTGGATACATTTACTTCCTCTCTTGTAACTTGAGAGAATGAGTGTCTGTTGAATCAAAAATATAGGCCTGAAAAATGCTTTAGTGTGCTCGCTTGAAAGGCATTTTCTATACTTACATCCTTTTAAAGGATGTTGAATCTTTTGAGAGATATATAGTAACGCCACCCAACTTGAATCCTATTTTCTCTGATTAGATGAATTAATATGTTTAAAAATAAACTTATATTTTTATGTGTTCATGGTTGTTGTTGTTATTGATAAATATATCAAATGACGCTCTTTTCAATGAAAATTATATGTATATAAATATGGAAGAACCTCATAGTAATATTACGTGGTGATGTTCGATATTAAATTGGACTAATTGATGATGATAGCTGTTTAATTCGATTCTGGTTTGTTTGTGTGTGTTAAGTATGTTATCTTCATAGTTTAGCTTTACAGTAGTTGTTACTTGTTAACTTGTTGTTGTCTTTAATCCATTAGGTATTATCGATGGTTATGGTATGGGTTATGCTCAAATTTTTTTGTGTAATATTACATTATGTTAATCTGTAATTAACATCTCCGGTATTGCTTTAGAGAATATGGTGATAAAGTATGAATAAGTTGCGCTTTGCCTACATTGTTAGTTTAGCTTTACTGTTTGATAAGTTTTGGATCGTTGTTAATGTTAACCATTTATGCTTGTTTAAGGTGTGTCATATTATTATACCGTTTGATTTATTTTCATATTATCATAATAGATTACTGCAAAAGAAAAGAAATAATGGAAACTGTCTACGTTAGCGGTTTGATCTCCCAAGTCTTAAAAACAATAATTATACACACAGATATATAAGTAATTTTTGTTATAAAGATTACCACATGTTCAATCGTAAAAATTAAACTTAGTTATGTTTAGGAGATATGCTTGATATAGTGTGAATAAGTTAAGGTTTGTACGCTGTGGTAGGTACCGTTACTTTAACGTGGTGGCGTTAAGTGTGGAAACTTTGTTGAACAGTAACAAGTTGGAGTTTATTCTTGCTTAAGATGTCTCAGGTTTGTCGTTGTGTATATTAGATTCATAGTTCAGATGATGCTAAGTAAGCTTTATTACTCTGTGTAATTAAACTGGTTGTACGTTTTTCAGCATCATATTATTTGGCTGATGGTTTGGTTATACAGAACGTGTATTTTTTTTATTATCTTTTTTCAAAGGATGATAAACCTCAAAATTGTGAACCATTAAATTAGTACAATTGTGTAGTATCAATAAGATCAACGAGAGATGGTCAGGAGGGACCGTTGGAGTGCTCGGCTGGAGGTGGTGGTTATAGCATTTAGTGGATTTTCTGGCTGTTAGGTATTGTATAAAACGGTAATTTTGTAAGTTAATAAACAGAAAAAGAAATATTAGAAATCTTTTATTTCATTTACGTTTAATTTATTTTATTATATTTTTTATTTTGATCGTTTCTACCATTATTTTCGAATCTACAGATCCAATAACATAATATAAGGACACCAATAATTGCATCATTACTCACAAGATATTTAATAACGTAGGCTGTCAACCCTGCAGAACCGGGAAGCCGAGCATGACCGGTGCACTGTCTGTCCAACTCCTACTCCTACTTGAGTCAGCACTCCTTCTTCATTCTTCCCTCTTTATTCTCGCTTTTCTATCCTCTTCTACTCACTCTCGGTTGTGTTTTTGCACTCTGTGCGTCGTTTTTCAGTCGGAACATCCCTTAGATGGGGGGGGTCTAGACACCCTACACGGGCTTCATAACCGTCATATTCCGGAACTCTACGGGCGACCTTGCGTATTACGACCCTTATCCATTAGGACAGGGTTGCCTTTAGACATTGTTCGTGTTATACCCTGTTTTTGTTGGGTGTACCTGAACTTGTTTATGTTAACCGGGTGGCATCCTGAGTGGCTCCAGCAACCGGTGCGGAGCCAACTCCTTCAGAGTCACATATGCAATGGGTCTTTCTAGATAACTCAGACTGCTGAAATCCTCTCAGCTAAAATTGTCACCCAATTACGGAACACTTCGATTTTTAAGTGGGGGTGGGTGCCCTTCGGGGACCCACCGGGGACATTAACTTACGTATTACAGGCAAGGGTACGCTTTTTCCCCAGTCTAACACGCCTCCAATTTAGCCTGCTACGGATAGACTCTACAATCCCAAGTGGGAGAGATATTAGGTAGTCCGAACGGGGAACTGGAGCCGAAGAAAGCAAACTGGTTTTCGTGGTGGATAAAATAAATGCAAAAAATAATAAATATTAATAATAATGAATAATATAAATAATAATAAGGATAATAGATAGATAATAATAATCAATAATAATAATATAATAATTAATGAATAATACATATAATAATAATAATAATAATAATAATAATAATCATACCCACTAATAATAGACTAATAAGCTGAAGGCACATCTGATGCAGTTTGCATGTGGCGGGGCGGGGCGGTGCGGCGCGGTGCGGTGCGGTGCGGAGCGCTGCGGGGCATGCGATGCGGCTGATGAACGGACACGCAGAAGGCTACCAAAAACACTCAGAAGTGTTTCCTCTCCCGGAAACACTTCTTCGAAGAATTTTTATAATAATAACAAGTGGTTGTTCGTTGTGTATGCGCACGGCGGCGCTCTGTCTGGGGTGTCCTGTCCGTCAAACAGACCTCGGTCTGTTTGACCTCCAGGTTGCTCGTTGCCCAAACGCTTGCTCCTCAGGGCCTAACTCATCCACTCTCGGACTCAAGCAACAACAGGCGCGTAATGCCAGAGCGCCGTAGCCACCGCTAGGGGGTGGACCCCCCTCTATATACATCCCACCCAACCTTGCAATTTACGCTGTTTCGCCTATCCCATACATTAGCTTCCTCCAACATCCTCCAAGTTTTAAAGCAAATAATTCTGCTATTGGACTTTTTGAGAAAGCTGATAGGGATGACCAAAACTGGTGAAGTTATCTACTATATTATATATAGTATGAGTTATCTATTATATAATATTATTTAGTAGTATAGTATATTTATTAGTATATGTAGTATAAACAGTATGATATATAATAGTAATGAGTATATGTATATACGATAAATATATTATTATATAGATTAAATCAATATTATAAATATTATATAATTTATTAGAAATTTATCAGGTTTATATAATATATATTAGTAGTAAATATATTATATATATATTATAGTCGGATATATATATAGATATGAGTATATAGTAGTTATTGTGCGGAGTATATTTAAGTATGTCGATCCCATTTGCCGACATAACGAATTACTGATACCTTTGGCTGTTTTTTCGCTTATGGTGCCCTGGCAGCAACGAATGGAATGCTGAAATTAGAACACCCATGTAGATTTTGAGTAAAAGGTAGAATCCGCCGACCTTAGTGACCGATTTGTTCGTTTAAGTTCGAGGGTGATTGTGTCTCAATGCCTTAGATATCGAAGCATTTAATATTTTTTCTTTTAATTCTTTAGAACACAAATGAAATTGGTGAAACACACCGTGTTTTAGCACTGATACGCGCTGATATATATATGTCACATAAACAAGTCCCTTGTATAATACAAACATTTATTAAAATACTAATTTTTAAACTTTAGGAAGGTCTTGGTCAGTCTTTTACTGACGTTGATGTCGGGGCCTTATAAACTAAAATGAATAGAATTGGCAATAGATTAAGGTTTTGCAAGTCAATTCATATAATAAACAGGATTACAGTTTTTTTTTTTTATTTTGCAAGAATAAAAATAAATTAGTAAATATAATTGGAAATAATTATAACTAAAGCTTACAACATGCGCCACTAGTAATCTTGTATTTGGTAAGATTTTTCTCCCATAATATTAAAAATTTCAAATTTACAATTGATGTATTAAGGAACGGAATTAAAATTTAGAAGACAAGGATCAATAATATTGAGGATAAATAGTAGATTTTATTAAACTGTTGACACGATTGATTATTATGAAATACTAGTAAGTAAAATGCACAAAACTAACAAATACCCATTATTAAATCCTAATGTTGCAAGGTTATGAGAATAAATAATATTAAATCACGAGCCATATCTCGGACTTAAAAGTTTTCTGGTTTGTGTTTGTTTTGTTTATTTTTTTGTCATTTTTATTCTTTTTTTGGTTGTTTTGGGGTTTTTGAGGATGCATATCGTGTGGTTTGTTGTTTAGTGGTAGTGTAGGACGCTGGTGCCGGTTTAAGCGCTTCGTTACTTTAGGGGTTGTGTGTTGTGTTTTTTTGGTTTGCTGTTTGCGCCAATCTTTGCTTGGCGTCTAGTTTAGTTTGTAAGTGGTTATCGGTAGGGTTATTAGGGCTGTCTTTAAGCATCCGTGGTTATGTTGTGGGTGTATTGTGTTGTGTGTTTTTGATTTTTTGAAATGTTTAAGTTGGTTGGTGAATTTGTTTGTGTTTTTGAGGATCTTCTTATTTTCTGAAGAATCTTTAGTGTAGAATTGTGTGTTTGGTTAATGTGTATTATATCTACAGTGAATATGTGTGAGACTAGTAGATTGAAACGTTAGTGGTTGGTGGGATGTGTGTGTTGAGTGCTCTCGAGTGTAAGAAATTTGTGTTTGAGAGGTGGTGGTGGCGTATACTAGTCTGTGGGTGTGTGGCCTTGGGTGGCGTGTATTGTGTTATGTTCATGTGTTTGAGAGGTTGCGATGAGAGATAGTTGTGTTGGTATATGTGCGTGAATAATAATAGTAGATTGCTAAGAATGTTAGATTGTTCTATTTGAAGAATCCTTAGGTGTCAAGGTTGCGATTTGAAGGAAGGTGTGAGATAGAGAAGACGAATTAGGAGAGTGTAGTAGATGGTGTGTGGTATGCGAAGTTTGTTTAAAGTAGTCAGATCATTTATCTTGTGATCAGTAGTTTTATCTTTTGAAAAGATGGATATATTATTTTTTTATGAGTTATACGAATATTCAAGTCTGAAGTACAAAATTATCAGTGCAGTAGTCACAAAATTTACACCAATTTCGCCTGTCCTAAAGCTGTCACGATACAGGTCATTTACGATTTCTAATTAAAATTACCACTTGACTGCTTTAGTTTTCTTTTTTACTCACGATAAGGTATTTAATCATGTAATTAGTAAATCTACCACTTCTGCTTAACTACGTATATGAATATATAAGTACTGTCTAAGTATGATATAGTTACTTTTTATAGTGAATGATATATGAGGGGGTGATAGTTGTTGTGAGATAGTAGTATGGTGTCGGTGATAGGATAGAGGTGATGACGTGCGGGATTCGGGTTATGCGTGCGAAAAATAGGAGGGTGGGTAGGGCTGGGGAGGGGGGTGGACGTTCATGTTGAGGGATAGGGGGGGTCTATATCGGTTGGTATTTGGTGTGGGGTGTTTGTCTTGGGGGTGTGGGTGGTTGTGTGTTGGGTGGTGTGTGTGGGTTGGGTGTGGTTGTGGTTTTGTGTTTTTGTTGTTAGTTGAGTTGTGGCGAGTGTTGAGGTCTTAGTTTATTGGTTGTGTGAGTATTGTGGTTTGTGGATGTGTTTGTGAGGTGTGGGTGTGGCGGCAAAGAAGAGTGAGAGATGAGAAGAGGTGAGTGTGGGGTTGGTGTGGTGTGATTGAGGTGTGTTGTTTGAGAGTGGTATGTGTTAATTGTGGTGTTTTTTTTGAGGTTTGATGATGTGGATTGGTTGGTTGTGTGTGTGTTGGTTGTGGTTTATTGATTGTTTTTGTGTTGTTTTGGTGTGTTTTTTTTGTTTGGTTTTTGGTATTTGGGTATGGTGGGACGAATGTGTTGTTTGTGTGTGGTGTGTTTGTTGTGTTTGTTATGTATTGTGTGTGGTTGTTGTGTGTGTGTTTGTGGTTGTGTGAGAAGATTTTGATTGTTTGTGTTGTGTTGTTGGGTTGTTGGGTTGTTGGATTGTGGTTTGATTTACTGATTGTTTTTGTGGTTGGTGTTTATTTTTGTTTGTGTGGGTTTATTGATTCGTTTGGTTGTGGTGTGTGTTATGTTATGTTCTGGAAAACAGTTAAGAGAAAGAATAAAGAAATGTTTGTTTCGTATTTGTCATTCGGTTGTTGTTTGAGAGGATGCGTGATTGCGTAGGGGTTGGTAGTATTTTGATTTAAATGTGTGGGAGGTTGTGGTGGTCTGTGGCTGCTGGTTTGAGTATGTGAGTGTTGGTGTGGGTCGTGGGATGGGTTGGGGGAGGTTGTGGGGAGGAAGGGTAGAGTAGAAGTAGTGTTGGTTTAATAAGTAGAAAAGGAAGGTGTGTGAAATTTGAGGAATGAGTTGATTTAGGAGTGTAGATTATTGCTATAAAGTTGTTTGGGGGTTTTGGTTGTGTTGATTGGTGTTTGTGTTGTGTTGTGCTGGATGTTGTTGTGATGTGGTAATCGTAGATATTTGAATGTGTTGGTGATGGTTGTTGTGTTGGTTCATGTATTGTGTGGGTGTGGATAGGTGTATGTGGTATCTGGGGTGTTGAGTGTGGATGTTGTTCCCGCGTGGTGAGTGTGGGTGGTGTGTTTTCCGGTCTGATCTCGGCCGGGGGTGATGCTGCGATTTCCGCTAGCTGTATAAAAGTATATGGTATAAAAAATAAAAATATAAAATTTATAAAATTAGAGATAAAGAGTCGGATATATATACATATACATATTAAGATATATATATAGAAATTAATATAATAAAAAAATAAAGAGAAATAAATAATAATAATTAATATATAGATTTTTTTTTAAACGATAAAAATATAATAATAAAATAAATTATATATATATTAATTTAATAGTAATATATATATAATATTTCTATATATATAAAAGTATAATTAGTATTGAAATAATTAATAAATAATGAATATTGAATAATAATAACTAATAATAATATCAGATCATGTGAAATGTAATAGTTATATGCCCTAGAGCACAAACAAAACTTTAACTAAGTACTATAAATCTACTTTATATATGCAACCCCGTTTAACATATTGTATTTTACGGGGTATTCTTAATGCTAAATACCCTAAAAGGACGATTAATATATTGAAAAAAAATAATTTAAAAAAAAACAAAAAAAACAAAAAATTTGGCCTTTGTTTTTTAAAAAAAAACGTGTTTTTTAAAGAAAAAAACAAGTTTTCTATGAACACATAGAAAACATAACATCTGCCTCAAATTGGTAAAAATAGATAGTGTTTGTTCTGGACTTTCATTGGCAATTGCTCACGTGAAACATAGTCTTTATCCAAGGGTGCAAGAAGACACTGAATTCACACCATTTCAGACTCATTCTAACCTTAATTTTCTGTGTTTACCATTCTTGTGAACATCAAACCCTCAGCCATTGTCTTCTCATGGACCAACTTTTGGGGTTTAAGTAAATAAATAACAATAATAAAATGACTTTTTTAAGCTCTTCAAACACAAATCAGAATAAAGACAATTTTGACAATTCAACAAATTATCTACCCATTGCAATATGGAATAATTACACTCACAATACATTTTTGGGCAACTAAATCTGTAAACCTCATTACTTTTACATTTGCATATCTTCATGTCATTGTACTAACCTCTAAATAAAGGACGAAACACCAAGGTTTGTCAAACTTTATATTAAATTCTTCCGCCAACTCAACCTGTCATGCTACATCTAGATTCATAATTGAGTGATAGGTAATAAAGGCCTCAGTAACTTACTTTGCATATCTTCACAGTCGCTGTTACTAACCCTGATTTAAAGGAGAACAACAAGTAATTAAAACTTGTATTTACACTTCTCGCGCAACTCAACTTCTATATAGATCTTCATTGAGTGATTGAGTGGCAATGAAAGGGCTTGGAAGGCATTCTAATATATCCTTGACAATTGGAAACTTTTGCCCGTGGCAAATGTTGTTTGAAAACTCGTAGGATTATAAAATACTGTGAATATAGAGTTGAAATTTTTAAATATAATATGGTTGAAGATTTTTAAATATATGATTGTAAAAATTTCAAAATATGAATGAAAAATTTTAATGATGATGAGTTAGTTGATGAACTAGCCTACCGATTTACAAGAGATAGCTCCTATGCAGCTTCCTATCTGTATAAATGATCTCCACGAATATTAGCCCAACATTCAAATAAATTTCTTCACTTCCAACTATTTGTCTTAAACTATTAAACTATTCTTTCTTTATGGTTGACAATATCTTTTCATTTCTGCATATTTTTCTGTATCTCATCAAAGCTTACACTGTTTGGTTCGGCAGTTTCCTGCAAGCAGTGAAATAAAAACACCTGAGATAAAGAAAATATTACGAACAAGTTTAAAAACAAGTGAGAATTTATGATTATGTAAATATTGAAATCTTGGAATTTATTTACCAAAAATATGCAATGTAAAAGGAAAGTCAAGCAACAGAGTGGACTTAAACGCGTTTAACATAGTTTAATGACAAATATACCAATGCCATAATTATAATAAGATGAACATATGCTTGTGTAATCATAAAAGTTGTGTTATAAGATGATGTATAAAATATTTACCAAATTTTATGCAAATTTTTTAACCTGATTTCAAAAGACACTAAAGCTAGTATGAACTGATTTAGAGAAAAATAACAACATAAATGATCGAAAAATCAAGAAAATTAATTTTGATAAATTACAGCATAATCGTCAAAAGAATAGAAAAGTTTGGCTAAAAAAATTTTGTGGGCTTAGGCTATAATATCTTATAAAAGAAGGTATTATGGGTGCTAAAACTTTTACAAACTAATAAAATACAACTGTGTATAGAACAGCTAAGTATGGAATGCGTGAAAGTTTTCTCATGAAAACCGGGCACATCCATTTTCAGTCATTTTTTTTAAAACTATTTTCCTGAAAAGCATCTTTCTTAATAAAACTATACAACTTCACCCTTTAAACTTCCAGATTAAGCTTAATGGACAAAGGTCTGTATATCCAGGTATTTTCATAACTTCTACTTTAAGTTTTCTCAAAATTAACACTCAAAATAGAAAATTTGTCTCATTTAACATTTAATATTTTGTGGGGGGAGGGGACTCGAGGGCCCCTATTTCTATGGGAAATGCATCCTGGAACGTAAAATTTGGCATATCTTAAGTGTCTAGGGCATAGGGTCATTTTGTATCCTAATTTAATTATTAAAGATGGTCAGTGGATGATTTCAAATATATTGGTCTCACTGATATGCAAACTCAATACAATTTAGCGTCGCGGGTGACTTGACCACTTAATGGTTACTTCGTCTCCCATACTTTCCCTCTAGATGCAACTTTGGAATTTTTTTCTGAAATCCAAGGCCATATAGTAGGTATATAAGCACAAAAAAATAATAAGTACATCGAATAAGATATAGTTTTTATTAAAATTTTAAATAAAGATTCATTCAGCCGACCTTGGAGGGTGATGGACCAAAATGAAAGTATCTTAGTAATCGAAAGTCAAGGTTCAATCAATTTATATTTTAATTTAACTAATAATAATGTGTTATCATATTTACTATAATAGGTAAAAAATATAAATTGATACATAAAATTAAGACAAAAAAAGTGTTGTCACAATTTTCACCCCTCTCCAGTGAAAGCCTTATCCTTACAAATCGTATTTTCATATAAATTTATTTTTTTATTTAATTTACTTAACAAAAGTAACATCACCAAAAACATTCATTGAATCCTATTTGTAGTCAATGAACACAAATGTATGGTAAATAAGCAAAATCACATAGTTATCATATGGCAGGTCAAATCGGCACCAAGTTAGGCCTGTATTAGCCACTGTATGTTGAAACAAAAATTTACTTTGCATTTTAAATTTTATAATACTCGAGGTATACACTGAAAAAAATTAAAATCCATCCACAATTTTTCATTTTAAATAACAAAGTTAAAAAACTCCATTTTCAAAAGTGAAATTCTATTAAGAATATTTTTTTACCTAATTTATTATATTTTTTTAGAAAAAAATAAAAAAAACTCTCTAGAATTAAAGATGACTAATTAAAAGACAGTTTATCTAAATGCACGTGTGGCAGCGAAAACATTAAATTTTTTGTTTTTTTTTTATTTTATTAGAGTGGAAGCGAATCCCCCTCTAAAAAAACTTGAGCTTTTAATAAATTAACGCTATGATGAAATGGTAAAAAACTGCGCATTTTGCCGCCTTTATACAAAGGGGACGAGATATTTAATACATAATAGTGTTAAGAAATATATATTTACTTTCCGCTCTATTTGATAACAATATAGATATAATAAACAAATGCATTAAAGGAAGCTTCTAACAAAGAGGAACTATGAATTTTTATATAATTCTATATAAACAAATTAATAAAAGATCTATAAGACTGATAAAAAAAAAATCATTTCACTATTTCTAATTCACTAATTCTAGTTCGCTCATGTGTGATACTAAATACATTTTAACTAATTTGCAGAATATTTTATATTTTCATATTTACTTTTATATATATAAAGTAAATGAAGTGGATATATATTATATATCGTATATATAGTTATAATAATATTTATTATATATATATAAATATAATTATATAGTATATAAATATAGTATATTATATATACTATATATACTATATATATATATATATAATATAATATAAAGATAATCAAATAAGGTTTAATTTAAGATAAGTATGAATATATATATAATCGATTTTAAATATTTTATTAATTAATTTTTTTCAATTATAATCTATTAAAAAAAAAAAAAAATTATCAAAAAGAGGGTTTCCATCCTTCCATACACCCCAACCTTGAAGTAATGGTAAACTGAAATAATAGTTGCTTTACTACTCATATATATGCATATATAGCTATTACCAAAAATTAAGTACTAATATATGTAATGATAATAATAGGGCCTTTGTACATCATAATTAGTACTCACTTGGTTTAAATAAAAAGATAAATTAACATTGGTCTCTAAAAAACATTTGATAGGCTATATCAAATTTCGAAGATTTTTACATCCCCATCATTATTATAGTATATATATATAGTGATTATCTATAGTAATATTATATATATATAATATATAGTATATAATATAATATATATATATTTATATATATATATATAGTATATATATATATTATTTAATAATTACGGTATCTAATTCTATCTTCAAACAATATTTTATGAACATTAAAAAATATCTGTATATTGTAAAAAATATTTTTATGTATGCCGGCATTAAAGCAGGTAGCCTAATATTTTTAATAATGAATAAAAAAAGAAAAGAAAATAAAATATCTATTCAGAAATGCCTACTAGGATATTAGTCATATTACATTTAAGTAGCTATATGCAAATTTTTTTTTTTTTTTTTAGTATTTTTATAGTAAAAATTACATTACATTATATTTTTATAAAATGCAGCATAGTCTTGTTTATTATGTTAAAGTATAAGAAAAAACATAGATATACTGTAATATTAAATCTTAAAGAAAAAAAAGCTACAGTCCTTCAAAGTTTAAAAAAATCTCAGCCTTTTCTTGAGATAAAGATCTGCCGAATTCATTTATTCCAAATTACAAAACAGATTGCAAGAAAGAACTGTTAAAGAAAGTACCCATACACCAATGTTACAAACCCACTTAGTTTTACAGCATGTAATATCTATCTAGGTAGGTTTACAGCATTGATTCAAGTCCACGAGGTGTCTCAATTTGTAGAGGACCTCTTATAGTTCATGGATATAATATGTCGTTATTATACACATTGTAAAGTGTATATACTTACAAATCTCTGTAATCTAACTAGATGCTAAACTGACGTAGGCCCATCAGTTTTTTTTATAAGAACCCTATAAGGTTTATTTCAAACTTTGAGGCTACAACTTTTTTCCTAAAGACACATCCATTTTATTTTTTTAACCTTCATTACTTATTTTTCCATTTTTTTAAGCAATTTTAATAAAAATATATAGGGGCCCTTAAGTTAAACAGTTCGTTATATTTTACTTATTATTCCTGCACTTATTAGAACGGTTGTTCAAGGCTTAATTAAATTTACATATAATTGGCAATCAGTCTCATAAAGTAAAAATGTGTTAACTCATAACAGGAATAGTCCAACAATTACTGAATAATAGAAATCACATAGAATACCTAGGACATAGATTATAGGTATGTTTACAAAGTACTGAAATCTTGAAAGAAATAATCAAAGAACAGATAGCAACCCTATTCGGTAAGCTAACCAAGAAGTCATGAATATTTATTCAGAATCTTCTAATTGAACATTATTATTAATTTAAAATTAGTGCTTCTGATTGTAAATATAATTTTCAAAAGTTTGAAGATCCTGCTACTTCTAAAAATGGCTGAAAGTGAATGCTTTTGTCTACATATTCAAAACATTAGCTTAAGGGTCTTCGATTTGCACTGTTTGCTAACGAATGCTAAAATTTGTGTTCGTTTTCGTCAACCGGCTAGCACAAAATCGTAACCATGCTTTATGCAAACGTAAGAATTTCTTAATTCTGTGTAATATTGAATTTTTTTATACAGAATTATTTTATTCTATATACACAGAATAGTGACATTTTTTTACGCTGGAGACCTTTCTTTTACGATTTTGCCAGGTTGACGAAAACCGAACAAAATTTTAGCATTTCTTAAGCTGTGCAAAATCGAAGACGCCTATATATTCAATTTCAATTATTTCTTCCTTTAACATAGTTTAAAAAGTGATGAAATACAGCTAGTGTGTGCTCAGCTTAAAGAAATAAAGCAAAAAATCATATATTTAGACAAGCACACAAAACCACCAAGTGAATTTTAGTTAACCATGGACTTGAATTTTTTATTAAAACCAACGACGTTTTCAAAAAATGAACATAAAGAGAAATGTTACTTTAGTATATTAATTTTTTCCACAAATTAATACTGTGTAGAGCATGTACGAATACAGCACGTTATCCAAAAGTTGAAATTTAGCAGTAATTTTGAAGTTCACTAACACAGACGACAGTTTCCTATAAATATGTTTCTCTTTCCAATTACACAACCTCAACTCCATCAATGACGCATTACCGTTATAGTTGCTCAGTTCATTATAATACTACATTATCTATAAACCTACTATCCTATCAAATAAAAAAATCCTTTCTAGGCTAAGATGGACATGAGAGACTGAGATTTTGAATCTATCAAGTGAGAGAGAAAACAAGAAAATCAGTAAAAACAAAAAAGCATCGTAAATATTTTTCGAATGTGTTATATTAAGACGTTTTTCCTTGAACGATTTTGCAAATTTTTAAAGTACTTTTTTTTAAAATAAATAGTATTATACTTTTAACGAACATATTATTATATGTATGAATTTACAATATTGCATAAATTAATGCGTACTCCAAGAGTGTTACCCTTTGATCACGATGAGCTGAAAGACTTCCATGTAGGCCTAATCTAAAGTTGACAAACTTGAAAAGCGAATGCCATTATATAATATATAATAAATAATATATATATAAGTATAATATATATATAGTATTAGTATATAGTATATTATATATATATATATATATATAGTATATATATATATAGTATATATATATTATAAATAAATAATTCACAATATATTATCACATGTGGTACGTTGCTTGAAAGGGCAGGGAGGTTTAATAAGTTATCTGTGCTATAGAAAGTTTTTTGCCATATTTATATGTTTTTGTACAAGTTTGGGATCTTAGAGCAACAAGGAATGGATTTTTTAGCTTTGATGTAAGAGCTAATGGAGAGGCTGAGGGGAGCCGAAATGTTACTTAGAAACGGTAATTTTCTTGGGAGAATATATGTGACGAGTCCGCATAAACTATTCCCTCTCTCGATATATCGAGATCAATAAATAATAGACCATGGAAGGGAGACCAAATAGAAAATTAAAAAGAAGTCATATACCATCTTTTGAAGCTAGCTTGTTGTGGTCGATATTAATATTGATTATGAAAAAGTGGTTCGCCGAGTGCCTGCTCTTGCCATGTTCACTAAGGGTATAGAGGCACACCAGACACCCCTAGGAATTCTAAACTTCCTGGAACTGTTTACAAGGACAATTCACAATGACATTATCGGCCCGCTTCCTCAGTCAGATGATCATCAATACAGTCTTACGTGTATTGATTGCTTTACCCATTTGCCGGAAACTATACCACTCAAGACCATCATTGCTAAATCCATGGCCAAAGCTTTCATGACTCGCTGGGTTGCTCGTTACAGTATCCCTCTTACCGTCACAACTGCCAAGGGTAGTCAGTTTGAAACCTTTCTTTGGAGGGGTTAATGAATTTACTCGGTTCAGAGCGCTTCCGGGTGATGCTATATTATTCAACAGAGAACGGCATGATAGAGAGACTCCCCAGCCAGCTGAAGGCATCTGTTGCTGCTCATCCTCTCCACTCCATGAGAGCTGAAAGGAAGCTCCTTCTTTCGTCCTTTTGGACATTTACACTGTTCTTATGGAGTACCTTCGGTGCACTCCTGTTGAGCTAGTTTATGATTCTACTTCGCGCTTATCTGGAAATTATTTTCTCCTCTCCTTTGTCGAATCCTCTCCCTTATCTCGCACTATTGTGAAACTGTGCCTTGTTGCGGAGACCAACTGCTTTACCCAGATGGTTCATTCTCTCGTTCAGAAAGACCTTGTCTCCTGAGTTTACGTGCGTCACGACTTTCACACGACTGTTTTACCTCAGTACGATGAGCTTTTAAAAGTCAGCAAGTTTAGAGACTGATTCTCCTGAACCTCGGGATTTCCGCATTTTCCTCTAGGTATTTCGGTTCCTCACTCCCCAACTTCCTTTCCAATCCGGTTTCCCCGCCCATGTCTTCTATTCGTCATACACCTCCTCCACCTCTTCTTATATCCGCAAGCATAAAGTCGATCGCGTTCTGGTCTTTGTACCAAGATGCTGATCCTTTTCGACTCTGACTGTTTTTCCGCACCAACACACTAGAGGGAGTGTCGTAACGGATTGGGTAGCGGTCGTCACTTGTTCACTCGTGCTCTTTTCTAATTTGCCTTAAACTGGTCTTTCCCGCAACATAGCCTATAGAGTTTCTATTTTCCTGCACATGCTCCGCTGATTCCTTCTCGTATTTTGTCATAAATAAGTTTTTTATACTTTGCTTGAAGAAGTATTCTTAAGCAAAGCATGGGTGTCATGTCACTTTCTTCGACTAAAGGAATTAACATTCCACTGTAATAATTCTAGGCAGTAACCTTACCACTTAAGGATATCTTGATGTTAGGCCAGAATGGTGATTATAGGATTCTAAAGGTTGAAAGGAAAAGCGGTCGAAGGCTATGTCCAAGAATTTTTGGAATGTATTATATATTTATAATATATTATCATAATATATATATATAGTATATCTATATATATAGTAATAAATAATTAATTATAATATAATATAAAATATTATATAGTATATATATATAATATATATATATATAATAATAATACTATATATAATTAGTATTATATAGTAAAATGCAGGGCTAATTGTTAAGCATTTCTCCGAAGCTTTCCAACATTCAAAACCGTTAAGAAGGCTGTCTAATGCACCATTACTGCCTAACCATTCAAGTACTCTAAGTGGTGAAGGTTACCTGCCTAAGAGCTATTCAGCAGTTTGCTGTTCTTCTAAAAGTTAACCTTGAATTTTGAGTTGAATCTCTTAGAATGCGATCCTCAAAAAAATTCTGGATTCACAGAGAAATTTTCTGAAAATACAGCAAAATTCTTAATTGATATTAAGAATTTGGCTGTATATTTTTATCAGATTTAACCTTTTAATTTTTAATTATAATATTAATTTAATTCAATATAAAAAAAAAATGAGAAATAAATAAAACTTTGGATACAAACAAAAATATTTTTAAATATTTTAAATTTATTATTTGAAAATCATATAAATACAGTATGTCGTGAATTGAAGAAAAACAAATCATTAATATTTAAACTTCACACATTTTTTAAAAGCAAGTTAACGATTTTAGGAATTGCTTTTCAATAATGACACATATAATATTATATAAATTTTAATTCAGTGAAAAAGCTTCTTTACGCAAAAAGGTATATAGGAGTATAGATTAAATATATAATTAGGTATATAGATATTAAATATAAAAATAAAAAGAGTGTATCTCCGATGTTTTGTTTACTAATCAAGCGTAACCATTTTTCCATGTCGGCCTCTGCCAACGATATTTAGTAATTGAAAATTTGAAATCTGAGCGTTTTAATTTTTCTTATCCTAAAGGATTTCTTAAGCAGGATTAAAGATCTGGATTCTTGGGACCCCACTACACTTGAAGCGGTCCTTTTAAAGATCTGGAAGAATCTTTGGCGTGAACTCAAAGAGAGAGAGAGAGACTAGAGAGATAGGAAATTGAAGAAGAGGAGATGAGAACAGAGACGAGAGAGAGAGAGAGAGGAGATGAGTGACGAGAGAGAAACTTGACCGAGAGCAGAGACGAGACGAGAAGACGACCGTCGAGAGAGCAGAAGATGAAGAGAGAGAGAGGAGACGAAGAAACGGAGGATGATGAGAGAGAGATGAGAGCACTTGAGGAGAGATGAGATGAGAGATGAGAGTCTATGAGAGGGAGAGAGAGAAGAGATCTTTAGCCCTTGGATAGTGTCATATACCATTTGAAAAAAGTTTACCTGTTTTAAACTCAGAAAAAATCTGTTGTATCTTGTCCGATTATTAAAAATCACGGTGAAAGATTTGAGAATAAAAAAATTTAACAAACTTTGAGATTGCCCATCCTGATTTTATTTTACCTCGGGTAAGAACATACCTGCATAAGAAAAACAGACAGTAAAGTACCCTTTGCAGTTCATACAATTATAAAGATATAAAGAGAATACCGGGACAAGTATATAGATACCCTACCATAAAAATAAAAACCAATCTGCGATTTTTCCAATTTACATTCAATATTCCCAGTCCATACGTACATCCAATTTAGGTAAAAAAAGGATGGACCCAAACATATTTGCCCATATAATTTACCTAACAACAGTTACCTGTATAACTTTCTACGTAAATCAAGCATTGCAGTTTTAATATATTCACCACTATTTCAAATGCATTTTTTCAATAAAAGCATATGCACCAAATGTCAAAAACAACTATGCATAATAACAATATAATACCAAAATCTGGGTGTGCTGACTTTTGGTTTGCATCAATTTTTATCATTTCAGTCGTGGAGTGTTGCAACTGAGGGCTGACTGGTCTTTTTTCTATTTTCCAAGAGGCAATATATATATATATTAATATATATTATATTATTATATATATATATTATATATATATATATATATATATATATATATAGTATATATATATACTATATATATATATTATATATATATTATATATATATATACGGATATATATATATTGCACAAATGTTAACATTCTAATTGGTTTGCAATGAAAGCAGAATATCTCCATCACTTTGTAATGAGATGAAAGCGGAATAGAGAGAGTTTGACAGGATAAAAAAAATTGTCTAGACTCAACTTAAAGGTTTTCAGTTTTTTAATATTGTGCTAAACCTTTTGCCTTGAAGTAGATGAAAAATGTTCTGAAAAAGTTAAACAATTGTTTTTCAAACTAAATAAAATTTAATGTTAAATAAACTTCCAGGCGAAACTAATCTTTTGTATATGGTAAGGTTGACAGAAGTATCCCAATTTTAAAGGGAAAAAAAAATTGGCCAGCTTTAACAGCCCGAACTACTTCCATTCTTGTAACAGGCTGAAGCTCAGTTGATAGATATAGGTTAGCGCTACCATATAAATTAATGTATTAATATAGTCACTACTTAAGTTATAGGTGTAAGTTAAAATGTGCACTAAGGTTTTAAGCGAAATAATCAAACCGTTATATTGTTAATCATGAGTTTTGGAAAAACTTTAATTGTGGACCATTGCGGTTGTTAATTATATATTTATTCTTATACCTTGCAAACATTAGATTTTTAATAAGGGAAGTAGGTTAGTTTTTGGCATTTCTATATATTTCTTAAATATAGTTTAAAATATAAAATAACCTTACAAGTAATCACGGTGCTAATGGCATTTAATGTCCTTGTCTTAAATTTTAATCCGTTTAATAATCAATTTATAAAAAATCAAATTTTTAATTATTTTTTAGAAAAAAAATTTTACCAAAATTTTTAGGCACGAGATGTTGTCATTTTTAAGTTTTTTTTATTATTATAAATTATTTACTAATTTATATTTAGTCTTTGCTAGTTAGCAGTAATAAAAACTGTAAATGTTAAGACGTGAAAGTTGGCAATGTAATAAGTGACAATGCGTACGTTAAGACGTGTAAGATCACATAAAAAGTTAAAACTGATCAAGACCTATATTTCTAAAACTAAAATTAGAGTTGTTAACTTAAATGATTTGTATTTCCTAAAAGTAATTATTCGTGAATATGTATATCAGCAGGTTCAGTGCCCAAATTTCGATGAATGTGCCAAATTTCTTTGTTTCTAAAATATAAAAAGAAAAATAATTTTAAAATCCCTCCGTACTAGTCAAATCGAACAACACCTGAATTAAACCAACAAATTTTATAAATATCTGGGTCTTATACCTTATCAAACACCATTGGTGCTTTCTCAGCTATTTCCATCGTTGCTTGCCAGGCACGATAACGCGAAAAACAGCAATTATCATATTCGTAATTTGGCAATGGATGTCGGAATATAATATATATATGATATAATACTATATATATATATATATTATATATATATATATATATATATATATATATATAGTATATTATATAGATATTATATATGTTATATTATAATATACATAATAATATAATACATATATTATATATAATTAGAGAAAAATGTTATATATATATAATATATATATATATATATATATATATAAATATATATAGTAGTAAACTCGACCAGTTTGGATCCTACCAGCTTTTTCTCAAAAAAGTATAAGAGATATTTGCTTTAAACTTGGCAATATAAGAATATGTATGGGATAAGGTACGAACAGTGGTAAATTTTCAAAGTTGGTGGGATTGTATATAGAGGGGGTCACCCCGAAGGTGCGCTTTACGGCGCTCTGGGGCTTACGGCGCCTTTGAGCTGGCTTGATCCGAGTGGCATGTTTTAGGTCCTAAACAAGAGTTTGGGCAAACCGAGCACCTGGGAGCGTCAAACAAGACGAAGGTCTTGTTTTGACCGACAAGACACAAGACAGCGGGAAGCGCGCGTGCGCATACACAACACAATATTATTAATTATTATTACTCGAAGAAGTGTTCGGAGGAAACACTTCTGAGGTGTTTTTTAAACCTTTCTGCGTGTCCTTCATCACCGCATCGCATGCCCCGCAGCGCTCCGCACCGCACCGCTCACCGCGCCGCAAACGCCCCGCCCCCGCACTGCACTCATCAGACTGCTCAGCTTATTTATCATTATTATTATTATTATTATTATTATTATTATTTATTATTATTATTATTATTATTATATTATTATATTATTATTATTATTATTATTATTATTATTATTATTATTATTTATTTTTATTTATTATTATTATTATTATTATTTATATTTTGTATTATTTTACTACCGCGGTTTCTTCTTCGCATTCAGTTCCGAGTTCGATATATATATCTCATGGGTTAGAGAGTCTATCGCTATCTCAGGCTAAAATTTTTGGTAGGGGTTAGATGGGAGGTAACCTTGGCTGATACGAAGTTATTGTCCCCCGTGGGTCCCGAAGGGGGACCCCACCCCACTTAAAAAATCGAAGTGTTCGTTATTGGCTGAAATTTGGTGAGAGGATCAAGAGTTGAGTTTTCTAGAAAGACTTGATATGTGAATCTGAGGAGTTGGCTCCGGCCTGCTGGAGCCACTGCGGTGCGAGTATGTTAATAACTCAGTCGTTTTATAACAAAACAATGTTTGGTGTCCTTTATAAGGCGTTATCGAGGTCGTATTAGCAGTTCGAAAATATGACGTTATTATAAGCCGTGTAGGCGTGTTCTAAGGACCCCCCCATTTAAGGGGGTGTTCGATCTGAAACAAAAAGAGCTCACATGGTGAGTTGCAAAAAACAATAGGTAAAGGAGTGAAGAAGGAATGAAGACATGAATAAAGAGGCGAAAGAATGGAAGAAGGAGTCTGACTCAGAGGAGTAGGATTTGACATACCGACACCGGTGCTGCTCCGGTGCGGTGCCTAGTTATTAAATATTTGTGTTATGATCCCATATTGGTGTCCTTATATATGGATAAGACAACATAACGTTATTGGGATCTGCTAGATTTCGTGAGAATATTGACTGTTGCTTAGCTATAAAATCATACATTCCATAGTCAAATAAATAAATAATAAAATAAAATTTCTTATTCTTTTTCATGTTTATAACGTTCTTACAAATTTACGTTTTTACATACCCTAAAAGCAGTTATAACACGTTAAATCAAAAACCACCATCCAACCAGCATCAAACCTCCCTCCTGACCATCTGTGATCTATGATCTATTGATTTGAAGGGTCACATTTTTGGAAGTGGAGTATCATTTTTGAGCATAAAACAATAAAAAAAAAATCAAGTTCTTTTATACAAAGATCAACCAATATATGCTGACGTAACAAAGTTTTTCACAGTAATAAAGCTTATACTTTAGCATTCATATCTGAACTATGAATATAATCCACAAACGACAAAACCTTTGAATACATTCCTTAAAACAGGAAATAAACTGTTAACGCTTAACAAAGTTCCACACTTGAACACCCGTAAAGTAACTAACATAAAACATCCAAACAAACGTAACTTTATTTTCACACTTTTATCAAGCATATCTCTAAAACATAACAATGTTAATTTTTACATTAACTGGTAATATTAACAAAATTTACTATAACCTTGTGTAATGTAATCGATTACAGTACCAGCAAAAGGGTTAGCTATACGTGACAGAAGTTTTCACACTAATAATGCCTACTTAGCATCATATGAATAAGAAAATAATGTACAAAGACAAACCTGAAACATCTTAAGCAAGAATAAATGGTTAACATTAAAAAAGGGTCCAAAATTATCAACAGTAAAAGTAACTAACAAGTGTGGCAAGGCGCAAAACTTATTCATACTTTATTCCAACCATATCATCTTAACATTGAACAATGTTAATTTTTACATTAACATATGTAATTATATTAACAAAAAAAATTTTTAGCATAACCATTAACCTAACCATCATTTTTAATTACCTAATGGATAAAGAACAAACAAAGGTAAAAGTTTTTAAACCTTTCTGTAAAGGCTTAAACTATGAACTAACGTTTACTTAAAACACAACAAACCAGAACTGAATAAACAAGCTATTCATCATTCAAATGTAGTCACAAATAATCGAACATTTACGAGCGGAGTAAAAAACAAAGTTTTCATAATTTTATTAACATATAATTTCATTTTGGAAAAGAGCGTTATATAAATACCATAGCTGGGCATGCATTCATTTATTTCATAAGTTTAATTTTACATATATATTAATTTTCATCTAATCAGAGTTAACATAGGATCAAGTTGTGTGCGTATACTACTATCTCTTCTAAAGATTCAACATTTCCTTTAAAAGGATGTAAGTATAAATGCCTTCAGCAACACTAAAGCATTTTTCGGTATATTTTGCGATTCAACAGCACTCATTCTCTTATACAAGAGAGAAGTAAACTTATCCAGGCTTGCATAGTTATTAATGCACTCCTGTACACTCATTATATGGAAAACCACATGTTTTCGGTTGTTAAATATCATAGATTTTACACCATGTGCCTATATGGTATTATGTCCTTCATAGTTATGTCAAACATTCGTTAAGTGTGTGATGTTACATTCGTTTTTTATTTGAAGCAAATGCTGTAATAATTTTTTCAGATGTTCTCGAACTGTGAAACCGTATACATGTACGCATTGAAGTCAACACAATCGGATCGGTGTTTCAATATTGCGTAATCAAGTGGGTTGTTTAATCATTGTCCACACGCACTCGAACTGGGAGCAACAACGTCTCATTCTATTATGACCCTTCTCACACTAGTCATACCCTCTGACATAAGATATTTCAACTACTTCTCCAGCTTCGACCAATGCGATAACATTACCCTTTCGTCTCAGTAATCCTCATGCAGCAAGCGATGTCGATAATCTGATGAAATCCATTCAGCACAAACGAATAAAGGTCTATTATTTGGACCTCTGGCAGGAAAACAAGCAATGTATCGGTATCAATCCGGTGACGATAAAATTTTATTGACACAACGTTGGTGAATAACCGAAGCTCCTCGTGAAGCATATCAACAACCAGACTGTGGAGATGCTGCGGGAGATGTTCATCGTACCGAGTTACAGCGAAAACAATATTCCTACTGAGGGAAATCGGTTATGCGTAAACAACCCTTATAGGTATTGAGATTTCTTTTCTTTCAAACCAATCCGGATAGCAAAGTAAACAAGAATACAAACGCACGAAACGAAACCATAAAATCAGTTCAAAAAGGGTATATATTCTCGTTAGACAACAACACAACAACAACAACAACGACAACAAACAACAAACAACAACAACAACAATAACATAGTTACAAAAATAAGTTTCTTTATATACCAACCACGAATATATGCTAACTTAACATTGTTTTCATATTAATAAAGCCTTACATAGCATTACCAGAACTAAGAATATAAGGCACCAATGACAAAACCTAACACACCTTACGCTAAGAAATAAGACACACTAAACATTAAACAAAGTTCCGATCACTTAATAGCAAGTTAAAAGGAACCTAGCACAGCCATACCAAAAATGTTAACCTATTTCACTCTTTTTGCAAGCATTCGCTAACATATCCAATGTTAATTTTACATTAACAAAACTGAGTTTACGTAGCATTTTAGACTATTTCATTTCGGATAAAACATAGCGCAAAATGAGTTCTTTATATACTAACCATTGGATATATGCTAACAAAACAAGGTTTTCATATTAATATAACTAACATAGCATCATTGAACTAAGAAATAATGTACAACGACAAACTAATACAACTTAACTAAGAATAAAGTGTTAACATTAACAAAAGCTCCACAACTTAACACCTGTAAAGTAACTAACATTGCATACCAAAAAAAAACTAAACCTATTCATACTTTTTCCAGCATATCTCTAACATTATTAACGTTAATTTTTACATTTGACGATAGTAATATTTAAAAAGGATTTATCATAATCTTGACCAATTATCATACAAACCAACGAATAATTGTAAACATAAACAAAGTTTTATCCAACATAACACAAAAATAAATTCATTTTATATAATAAACAACGAATATATGCTAACCAACAAGCTTAAGCGTCAATTTAAAGCTACCATATCATAAACCGCCAAACTAGAATATAATGTACAAAGGGCAAACTTAACATACCTCGTGTATGAATAATCAGCCAACATCTGAAAAATTCCCTACTTGTCAAAGGTATAAGTAGCTAATAAGGTCACACAATACTCGATATGTTCCTACTTTTCTCACATATCAGCAACCAGGTAAAGCCGCACCATCTAACAAAATCCCTTAACTAACAAAGTGACCACTCCATCAAAGATACCAACATCTGGAACTATGAATTAACCACCACTTTCATCAAAGTGTCACTCGTTTGAGTATAACATCATTTGTCCTAGGAATAAACATAGACATTAGCAAAATTCTAGGGCAAACCTAACATTACCCAGCAAAAACTTAACCTAGGCTCACGTTTCTAACAAATCTATCATCGTTAGTTAACACAGTATATCTTACAAAAACTCATCATTTCTCTAACAAATCAGTGTTATTTTTTACATTGTCATGTAATATTTAACATACGTACCTAACTTACGAAAAATAAACAGTTTTCATTAATCCCGTATATCAAACCACCCATCCCTGCAGTCCCTACCCGTCCCACCCGCCTGTGATTTCATTTGAACTATTGATTCAAAGTCATATTTTTTAGTAAGTTTTAACAAAAAATAACATAAAAAAAAGTTTCTTTATATACTAACCAACGATATCTGCTTAACAACAAAGTTTAGATCAATAGAAGCTAACAAATCATTAACACGACTAGGAATATAATTACAAATGCAAACCTAACAACCTCACGTATGAATATCAGCATAACATCCTGAAAATTGCTACTGATCAAGGTAAAGTTAGCTAAACAGTCACACAATTACTCGATATGTCCCACTTTGAGCATATTAGCAACAGTTAAAGCCTTATTATCTAACAAAATCCCTTTACAAAGTGACCAATCTATCAAAAATGCCACCATCTTGAACTATGAATTTGACACTATTCTCATCAAAGTGTCACTCGTGTCGAGCATTATAAAATCATTTGACCTATGAATAAACGTAGACATTTAGCAAAGTCTAGGGCAAAACCTAACATTACTCAACAAAAAAATTAACCTAGGCTCACGTTTCTAATCACATCATCGTCAGTTACACAGTAATATCTTAACAAAAAACTCATCATTTCTCTAACATATCTCCGTGTTATTTCCACATTGTCATAGTAATATTTTAACATAAAATGTACTTAACTTACGAATAAATCAGTTTTCATTAACCACGAGTATCTAAAGCAAACACATTACCTTCCGAGAGAAAACCCTGGGGATGCGCCCCTTGAATAGGGTGTGAATCTGCGAGGGGATCACCGAAGGGGTGTAAGCGCTTACCCCTCCAAGGAGCGGCGTAAGGCCTCAGCCCCTTCGGGCTGAGGCCCAAAGGCCCGCTTACACCCTTTCGGCGTGATCCCCTGGCAGGATTCACACCCTTTCAAGGGTGCGCACCCAGGGGTTTTCTCTCGGGAAGGTAATGTGTTTGCTTTAGATAACTCGTTGGTTTAATTGAAAACTGTTTATTCGTAAGTTTCAAAGTACGGTTAATTGTTAAAATATACTATGAAAATTGTGGAAAATAACACTGATTGTTAGGAGAATGATGAGTTTTTGGTAATGAATTACTGTGTTAACTGACGATGATTGGTGTTAGAAAACGTGAGCCTAGGTTAATGTTTGTTGAATAATGTCAGCGTTGCCTAGACTTTTGCCTCTTTAATGTCTACGCTTTATTACATAGGTCAAATGATGTCTATACTGAACACGAGGACACTTTGTATGAAGATAGTGTCAATTTCATAGTTCAAGATGGTGGCATTTTGATAGATTGGTCACTTTGTTAAGGGGATTTTGTTAGATATAAGGCTTTACCTGTTTGCTTAATCATGCTCAAAAAGTGGGACAATATCGAGTATTGTGTGACCTGTTAAGCTACTTTTACCTTTGATCGTAGGGAATTTTCAGGATTTAGCTGATATATTTCATACGTGAGGTATGTTAGGTTTGGCATTGTACATTATATTCCTAGTCGTGGTTATGATTTGTTAGCTTTATTGGTGCTAAAACTTTGTTGGTTAAGCAGATATTCGTTGGTTAGTATATAAAGTACTTATTTTTTATGTTATGTTTGTCCAAAAATGATACTTGAAATATGACTTATATCAATAGTTCAATAGATCCAGGGCGTTGGTGAACGGGTTAGGGCGGACTGCAGGATGGGGTGGTTTTGATTTACTGGATTAATGAAAAACTGTTTATTCGTAAGTTAGGTACGTTATGTTAAATATTTCTATGACTTTCTAATAAAATAACATGATTTGTTAAGCAAAGCGATGAGTTTTTGTAAGATATTACTGTGTTTAACTAACCTATGATGTGTTAGAAACGTGAGCCTAGGTTAAGTTTTTGCTGCGTAATGTTTAGGTTTGCCCTAGAATTTTTGCTAATGTCTATGTTTATTTCATAGGACAATTTGATGTTTATACTCAACGAGTGGACACTTTTGATAGATGGTGTTAATTCATAGTTCCAGATGTTTGTATCTTGATAGATGGGTCACTTTGTTAAGGGATTTTGTTAGCTAATACGGCTTTACCTGGTGCTGATATGTGAGAAAAGTAGGAACATATCGAGTTTTGTGTGACCTATTAGCTACTTTTACCTTTGACAAGTAGGGCATTTTCAGGATGTTAGCTGATTATTCCTACACGAGGTATGTTAAGTTTGCCTTTCGTACCATTTATATTTTGTTGCGAGTTATGATTATGGGTAGCTTTATTTGACGCCTAAAGCTTTGTTGCCGTTAAGCAGTTATATTCTTTGGTTAGTATATAAAGAACTTATTTTTGTGTTTATGTTTCAGTTAAAAACTTTGTTATGTTTACAATTATTCGTTGGTTTGTATGATAATTGGTCAATATTATGATAAATCCTTGTTAAATATTACTATGTCAATTGTAAAAATTAACGTTAATATGTTAGAGATTAGCTTGAAAAAGATATGAATGGTTACAGTTTTGTATGCAATGTTAGTTACTTTACAGTTGTTAAGTGGTGGAGCTTTGTTTTAATGTTACACTTTTTATTCTTCTTAGGTTGTATTAGTTTGTCGTTGTACATTATTTTCTTAGTTTCATGTTACGCTATGTTAGCTTTATTATTGTGAAAACCTTGTTATGTTAGCATTATAATTTTAAATATTTCAATGGTTAGTATATATAAAGACTCATTTTTGCGCTATGTTTATTCCGAAAAAAATGATAGTCATAAATGCTACGTAAATCATTGTTAAATGTAAAATTAACATTGATATGTTTAGAGATATATGCTTGAAAAAAGAGTGAATAGGTTACGTTTTATGCTGTGCTAGGTCCTTTACTGCTATTAAGTATGGAACTTTGGTTAATGTTAGTTGTTTATTCTAGCGTAGGTGTGTTTAGTTTTGTCATTGTGCCTTATATTCTTAGTTCTGTTAATGCTATGTTAGGCTTTATTAATTATGAAAACATATGTTACGTTTAAGCATATATTCGTTGGTTGGTATATTAAAGGACTTATTTTTGTACTATGTTTATTGTTGTTGTTGTTGTTGTTGGTTGTTGTCGTTGTTGTTGTTGTTGTTGTTGTTGTTGGTTGTTGTGGTTGGTGTTGTCTAACGAGAATATATACCCTTTGTTGAACTGATATGCGTTTCGTCGATGCGTTGTATTTCTTGTTTACTTTCTTTCTGATGGATTGAAAGAAAGAATCTCATTACCTATAAGGTTGTTTACGCATACATTTAATCATGGTAGCGATATTTTTTTAATAATCTGAGAATTTTCTCATAGCATCTCACGTCTGTGTTGATATCTTCACGTGAGGAGCTTCGTTATTCCCACCGATGTGTCATTTATATTTTTTTTCGTCAACCTGATGGATACCGATACATTGCATGTATTCCTGCCAGAGAGTCTAATAATAGCCCTTTATTCGTTTGTGCTGATGGAGATCGACTCTAAGATTATCGACAATCGCTGCGCAATGGGCTAGAGGATAAGGTTATTGTTATCAAGCGTGTTCGACGAGTAGTGAAATATCTATCAGAGTGACAGTGTGAGAGGTCTATAATATAGAATGACGTTGTGCGTCTCGTATCAGTGTGACAATATTAAGAAACCCTGATGTAACGCACTATTTCGGAACCCAATCGATTGTTGTGGACCTTGATGCGTACATGTATAGGTTTCAGCAGTTCGAACATCTGAAAATATTACAGCATTGCTTAAAAAATAAAAACGAGATTAACATCACACGCTTACCGATTGTTGACATAACCTTCGAAGGACAATAATACATATAGCACATGGTTGTAATCTATGATATTTACACACGAAACATGTGAGTTTCCCATATATACAGTAAGTGATAAGCGAAGTGCATAATAACTATCAGCCTGGAATAAAGTTTTACTTTCTCTCTTGTATGAGGAGAATGACCAAGCTGCGAGATATGAAGTGCTTTGAATCAAATATACCGAAAAAAAATGCGTTTAGTGTTGCTGGAAGGCATTTGTATACTTAATCCTTTTAAAAGGATTTGAATCTTAGAAGATATATAGAACGCTACCCAACTTGAAATCCTTATGTTCTCTGATTAGATGAATAATATATTTAAATAACTTAATTTTTATGTTGTTTAGTATGTTTTTATGCATTTATATAACGCTCTTTTCCATGAAATTTATATGTTTTATAAAATATGGAAAACTTGGTTTGTATTCCCATCGTCATGTTCGACTTTATTGACACCCTATTAAGATGTGTAACTAGCTGGTTCTATATCGTCTGGGTTGTTGTGTGTTAAGTACGTTATGCATAGTAACAGAAGGTAAAACTTTTACTTTTGGCTTTACTACTCATTAAGGGTATTATGATGGTAGTATGGTTATGCCAAATGTTTAAATATTACTATGGTTAATTGTCTAAAATTAACATTGTTTATGTGGTAGGAGATGCACCATGGTTGATAAAAGTTAATGAAAATAATGTTGTGCGCCTGTAGCTCCACATTGTAGTTATTTACTGTTGTGACTAAGTTTGTATCATTGTATAATAAAAATGTAAGTTTACCATTTATTCCTGCTTTAAGAGTGTCAGCGTTTGTACTTTGTACATTTATTACTTAGTTTCTTGGTTAATGCTATGTTGGCGCTTATTAAGTGTCACGCATAAATCTTATGTCACGTTAGCACCCTTTTGCTGGTCTGTTATGATAATTACACAAGGTTATAGAATAAATTTTTTTGTTTTAAAATATTACCATGTTAATATGATAAATTAAAAACATTGTTATGTTAGAGATATGCTTGAATAAAGTGTGACAATAAGTTACGTTTTTGGATGTTATTGTTTAGTTTACTTTACAGGGTGTTTAAAGTTGTGGAAACTTTGTTTTAACCGTAACAGTTATTATCCTGTTTAAGATTGTATCAGGTTTGTCGTTGTTCGGGTATATATGTCATAGTTCCGATGATGCTAAGTAAGCTTTTTATTACTGTAGGGAAACTTTGTTACCGTCAGCATTATATTGGCTGATTGTTTGTATAACAGAACTTGATTTTTTATAGTTATGTTTATCCAAAAAAATGATACTCAAAATGTGACCTTAATCAATAAGATCAATAGATCACAGATGGTAGTGAAGAGGGAGGTTGGGAACGCTGGCTGAGGTGCCTGTGTACTATCTTCTTGGGGGGTG
>JABUQX010099261.1:0-17500 GCA_015478945.1 Trachelipus rathkii
CACACACAACACACACACACAACATACAACAACACTTATTACATAAACACCACACATTACAACACACACCTATCACCTATGCATCATACATTTATAGACTAATACTTCCTACATCATAGCCTACATTACACACATACTAACACTACACCACACGATCTTAAAACTACACTCACATACAATCTATCAACATCACTAACTCACTTCGATCTCTACAGACCAAATCCTGTATAAATCATATCAAATTATAGTATCTTTACTGTAATCTAGAACCTATAACGTTATATACTTATATTTAAATACATTTTATGTTTTTCTAATTCCTTTATTCTTGTTATATCAACTTCACTCATTCAAAATATAATAATAAAATTAATTTCTATAATAGTTAATAACATAACATACTATTATTATATAAATCATTTTAATTAACTTTGTGAGTAACATGCTGTTCAGAATACCTTATTTAATTAAAATAACTTGTGTAGTGTTCATTTTCTACTGTCTATAATCTTTGCATTTTAAAAACGTCTTCTCAGCCAAATACTTTTCTATGAATATTTTTTATTACTTAACGCTATTCATCTTAAAAGGTTTCTTCATGTGTTGATATTATTCTGAGCTAAATATGGGTAAGTTCTAAGCAAGCCCCTATCAGAACCCCTTACTTCACCAAGCTATGCCATCGTTTTTGTTAATCATATCTATGACTCATCACTGCTTTATCATCTAACATCTTTATGATTCATGTTAATATCAAGTATAATATATTAATATCTAAAATATAACATAAATAAGTTATCTTCTCTGCTAGTCTATAAAATGTATTTTTTCATTAAAAAATCCATTCTAGGTATTCGTTTTGGCTAAAAGGTACAACTTCAGGACTGTGAAGATGGCACAACTGCTTATGTTAACTAAAATATTTAAGTTTATTTAATAATTATAATTTCTGTATTTTTACTTCTATTATTAATAAATAATATACTTAAATGTATACTTATTGACCATGCACAAGTTGGTTCGAGAGCTACAGAATCTTGCAAGATTTCTAGGCAGAGTCTGTCACTTAACAGCAGTACTGAACCTTTACTCCTTTACACAAGAAAAAATGGGTTATATAAAACTAATAATATAACCACATTCAGGCTAAATTAAGAGCTATAAATATCCTTTTGATACTTCCCGGGGCGATTTAGGCCTAATATTCAGGTCAAAATATATTATTCATAAACCTTGATCCTCTTTATACTAGTAAAAATGTGGTGCATATAATATAAAATACTACGTTAGGTACTAAATGTTAGGCTAATAAATTAATAGGATAAGCCTATATTATGTATCTCAGGGCTAAATTCTTATCAAGCTAAATAACCAAATAGGATACAACATAAATCGTAATTCTACAGTATATATGAATAAGATTATTCACTTGTTTAATATATATTATTTTTAATTTCAGTAATATTAATATTTAATTATATCTAAATTGATAATCTAATAAAAGTCTGGAACTGGATAAGATCGCTTTATAAGCAGGTAGTAAAGTGAAATGTTTTCCTATACTTGGTAGATTAAGGTTCAGGCAGTATATCTTAATCTCCTATAATTAGTATACCTCTAGTATGTGATTGGATATCTGGATTCATACATCTTTATCGTTAAACTTTTTGAGTTTTAAAGGTATGTAAATACATAACATGCTTTTTTCATCATCCTGAGTCGACTTTATACCTATAAATGTTGATGGGTAATATGAAAATTAACTTTGTCTTTAAAACTTGATGTATTGAGTCAAATAAGTGTGTTTTATTATCTTTTAAGACAGCCAAATACTCATTTTAAAAATAATACGTCATAATTAGCTGTTAAAGTCGGATGTACAATATACAGTTATCTGATATTGGTTATTAAAAAGTTGTTTATATTTTTACTTTATCTTTTATATTATTTATAATTTAAAATAATAATTTAGGGCTCAAAATAAAGTCAAGGTCTCGAGTATACACTGGTCAGAAAGTAAACCTTTGCCAAATTTGGGTGCAATATGTGGTTCCTACTACTACTATCGGGACTAGTATTAATGAACTACCCTGCGCGTTTCCCTAGATCTCAACTAAGCCAATGAGGAACTTATCTAATTTTTATGGGGATGACCGTTCAGGACATGAGTTTATTGCTGCAACAAACATCTATAATATCATATAAACAGAATCGAATAGGAGCATTGAATTAAGTGAAATCGAAAGACAATAATAGTAATAGTCTCGTCGACATTTCAACACATAATTAGAACATGTTCCATGTCGTACATTGTTGTACTCCATTCGGTCATTCGCGTTATCAGACTGTGTCTGTAAAACAAGGTACATATCATCATTTATTGAATAACATTTGCTAACTATTAATAATTCTTTATAAAAAATACTTAAACATGTATGATTCCTGTAATTAAAGCCTTTAAATATAAACTATTGTCAAAACTTGTCACCATGTTCATAAATAAAGTTTGTATAGTCTTTCAAAATGTTAGTATACATTATTTTGAGACACCCTGTACATATATATATATAATATATATATGATATATATATATATAGTTTATATAATTTATATATTTAGTAAAGTTATATTATTAATATATAATATTTATATCATAATATATATTATAATTATATATATATTCTATTATAATATATATAAGTCATAAATAGATATATACTATTAATAATTTATATTATAATATTTAAATAAAAATTATATCAATATAATATTAATAATTTATTTATAATATATAATATATATATAGAAAATTATATATAAGATATATATATATAAAATATATATATATATAATATATATATACTATATATAATATAGAGATATATATATATTATTCAATATAAATATATATAAATAGTATATATATATAATATATATATTAATAATATATATATATAGTTATAGCTAATAATATATTATCTTTTATAATATTAATATATTATAGTATACTATATATATTATATGTAGTATATAATATATTATATAATATATATTTAATATTATATATCATAATATTAATATACTATTATATTAATATTAATATATATATGAATAGCTATTATATAATATCATATAATATATTTAATAATACTATTAATATATATATATATATATATATTCATTATATATTCTGTAGCCTATTTTTTCTTTAAAGAATCGTGCTTTTTACACACGTAAGGTCATGTCGTAATAATAATATATATTAGTCTATATATTTAAAATTAAAATTTGATGGTATACAAATTTATTTGTTACATTTTATATTACTATTATGTTTTTATATTGTTTACTAGGAGCAAACAATATATATAATTATTTATTGTTCTATATATTATAATTAATATAATTATCTTAATATAATATATATATACTGTATAATATAATATATGATATATATATTATATGAACATAATACATCGTAAATAAACATTTCAAATATTTTAACGAATTAAATTATCAATTATAAACATATTTATATATATATATATAATAATATATATATATATATTATATATATATAAATAATATATATTACTAATATATTAAGTTATAATATAATTAATTATTACTTCCATAATATATATATTTATATATAATAATAATATATAATAAATAATATTATATATTTATAATATATTATATATATATCACTATATCTATATATATCTATATATTAACTATTATTTATATATAATTATTATATACGTATATATATATATTTATAATATATAAATATTATTTATATATATTATAATATATATAATTAATGATTAATATTTATCTAATATAAATTATATATTATATATATATATATATATAATATAATATAATATATAATTATAATATTAATATATATATATAATTTATTATAATAATAATAATATAATTAGTATTATATATATAGTAATATTAACATATATATAAATATTATATATTATATATTAATATATATAATATATTATATATTATAAATTATTATTAATATAATAATTTATATTAATTATTATATATATATTATAATTAATCTATATTTTTTTAATATAATATTAAATATACAAATAACACACCATAATTTATATAATATTATTATATATATACTATATTATAATATATATTATAATATATATTATAATATAATATTATATATACCACTATATATATTAACATATACCTATATATATATATACTATATATTATATATACTATACAGGTAATATTACTATAGTATATTATATATATAATATTAAATAATATTAATGTATATATCTAAATATATATATATATTATATAATATATTAAATATATTTTTATATATAATATTTACATTTTTTGGACGACTTTAATAGCAGGAAACGTCGTTCATCTACCTCAATTTACAAACTAATTGTAAGATACTAAATAAACTACTCTTCCTCATTCTCATTCCAAGCTACATCTAAAATGCTTAGTAATAATTGGAACCTGCTTGATCCTTCAGCAGAAATATCATAAAATTAGATTGTCTTTTTCATGACGATATATATTCTACAGAAATACCTCATCTTATTTTAAAAGTAGTCTTCCCATCTCTGTCTATTCTCACTCTAATCTCAGGTCTCCCATCCTCATCAGTCCCACCTCCTCCTGGGCACTTACGCTATCAATATTAATAAGCCTCACCGCCTCAAAATACTACACAGAACACAGTCTAGGATGCTCATCCTTCCTTTATGTTAAGGTAATAGTTTAATATAACTCTTCTTAACCATCTCTATTACTCCCTCATTCTACAATCTCTATCTACCCTCTCCTGGTCTTTCTCGGACATCTTACTCCATTAATACGTTCCAACTTTCCGCGTTATGTATCTATATCTCTAACTCTCTTGTTGCAAATAATAATACTCCATGTTATCCCGTAGTCCCCACATACTGAAAAAGCACCTGAAGTCAATTATTAGCTTCTGAGAAAATTATTTTCTCATAACGCTCTCTTACAAATTCTCATCTTTCTCTGATATGTATTGGGATACAATACAAGCTCCTTTACTGTTCTCACGACTCTTATTACATAATTCTGATCGTAATGCTCCATATGCACATTCCTCCTCATCTCTATACCGAAACTTACCATACCCAGATACTGGTATTTATATCTCCAATATTGTTTAATCCACCCTCCAATCCACCTCCTCTATTCAACATCCTCTCTTCCTTTATACTCAAGCTTACATATTATTACATAAATCTTGTTATTTTATCCATGTTATTAATTAGATACTTACCCGATTACTCTCCAGTTTTGTTAAGTCATAATCAGCAACTCTACTCATACTACTCAATATATATATTAAGATAATAATATCATAATATATTATTTATACTATATATATATATATAATATACTATATAATATTAATATATATTAATATATCATACTTTTTAAATATATATATTATTAAAATATATATATATTATATAATTATTATATATATATATATACTATTAATTATAATATATATTAATAGTCTAAAGATCACTATACTTGGTTCTATATATTATGATTGAATATTATTTAAAGCCATCTTTTAATTATATTATATACTAATTCGTACTTAATTCAGTAACGTATCTTTCACCGAATAAAGGTAATCATTTACTCAATAATCTCATTGTTATTTTATTTACTCTTTTATAAATAGTTTTTTTATTTTATTTTTTTTAACCATACTTAACACTTTCAAGTTATAAAGTAATTAATGGAGAAGTTGTTTTTATTGACCAAATTTTACATTATACTTGATTTATATAGTCTGCTACACACATGTATGATAAGTAATAATAATCTGATAATACTCATAATATACTAATGCCATATATTATTAACGACGTTACTTAAAAACCTCAATCTTTAACTTAACCTACTTATCTTAATTAGTTATTACTTAAGTACTTAGATTACTTACTTATTCTTATCTTATACCTATACAATTTAATTATAATTTAAAATTATTACTATACTTATTTTTCTTTGCAATTAAATGTATTATTAATTGTTTCCTCTCCACTTGAAATTCTATTTTCTATATCTTTTTCCTCATCTAAAAAATTTATGCATAGGATAGTATATAGGGAGAAAGATCGTACTAGTATATTATTATATATATATATTATATTTATAATTTATATATTTATATAAAATGAAAGCATTATATAAATTATATATTTGTTTTATATTATTATGTGGAATGTAATATAAAAATAATTACACGTTTGATGTGTGTGTGTGTGTGGTGTAGTAGTGTTGAGCGTGTGTCGTCTAGATTGTCAGCGTTAGTGCCGTAATTGTAATTTGTACATATTATTATGGGTAGAGATCATTAATTTTTATATCTTTATACTATTATATATTCTAGTAATACCCTCTTATTATTGCTATTGATTCTATAAAATAATATTTAATTAATATTAACCATTTAAGAACGATTACAAACATAAAAGTTAGTATAGATAAAATCTCACGTAGAAGTATATATCTCATTTAAATTATACATAAAACCGCCACTGAGTTAAAATATTAGGATGAGGTGTTTAAACTAATATCTAATACGGACACATGTTCGTGATGAAATATAGAGATACAGATAAATAAAATGAGCCTCGCTGCGAGATAATAATATACTACAATGATTCTTCTACCGAGTCCTCATTAAAACATATTTTTAGCTGCAGGAAATGAAATGTAATAAAAAAAATAGGAATACTATGGCTCTCTAAATAGAGAAACTATATTTACTATGCTTTTATGCTATATTGTTAAATTAATATAATATATTAATACAGAACGAGTTTAGCACACAAATATACCAATTCAGTTATTATCTGTGCAATGAGAATGTCGAGCACGACTCACTAGTTTGCCGTAGAAGAAATTATATCTATCTTTTGAGCATCGCCCAGAGAACCTGAATTGTTCTCTTATCTACTATACAGATTTTCAGGCAGAGGATTATTTCGAAAGTAGATAGTGTGACTCTCCGTTACGGCTCTTTACCTGTCGCTCCCCGGTAAGAGATATCTGATGAGACCTGTAAAGGAGGCGCCTCTGAGAAGGGTAAAATCCACCCCCTGGCCGTTATCCGTCCCAGTTTTTGCTGCTCTTACTCCCCTTTTGGTTTCGAGGAGTACTTTCGTGTTAGTTCTGCCAAAATGTGATAAAACAAAGCAATTTTTCGTGGGCTTATCTCCGTGCACACTATTCATAAATTGCATGAAACTGGAAAATCAGGCATTGTGGTCCTGTACTCCGAAAGATAGATCTGAATAAGACTTTCCTACACTTTACTTACTCTAACAAAATCTAACGTAAATTTTAACACATATCGTAAAAATATGAAAATCTTATTTAAGATTATTTTCTATTTATAATTTTTTTTTTTGGAATTACATCACATTTTTCCTTTATTAATCTGTGAATTTGCTTCTTTTGATGTATTAAAAAATTGGTTCTCAAATTCGGGCAATATTTTCCGTTACTTCCGGTTTAAATGGGATGAGTCGCTCGATATATTTACATTCTATTACAAGCACTCTGTTCTTATTTTTGGTTAATGTAATTCATAATATTTAAATATTAATTTAATTATAAATTAATTAATTTATATTATTATATATTATAATAAATTTATATAATATATTTTTTATTATATTATTTAATTATTATAATTATGTATCATTTGATTCAAACAAAATGTGTTTTAAGTTATTTATTATTTTAATTTAATTAGTTTTTTTATTTATATTTTTATTTAATACTTATTTATTAATTAATTTTAATATTATTTATTATATTATATATTATATATATATATATATTATAATATTTAAATTTATAATATAATTAAAATTATTTAGGTAAAAATTAATATTGCTTAATTATAATAATTATTGATTATTATTATTATAATTTAATTATAATTTAATTTTAGAAGTAAACATTCTTTATTATTATGATTCATTATTAGTAAATATTCATTGAACTGTATTAATTTATTAATTAAATTATTGTTATTAATTATATCAGTATTAAGGCAATTTAAGTATATATAACTGAGCTATAATATAATTTATTTATTGAATAAATTTATCATATGAGATACACCTATAATCTATCATATAACACATAAAGATAATAGTTATACTAACATAACAAATATTATAGAGTAAAAAGTTAATAAATATAGCACTGGAATATCAATAGAGGTCGGTAAAGGTCACTCAATGTGGATTAGGAGGGGTTATCCAATAAGTACCTAATCGTATGTAAAAAGAAGAAAAAGACTTATATAAAATTAATCAAATACCTAGAAGGCTTATTATATTAGTAATACAAGTGATAGGAAGGTTAAAATTATTATATAAATATATATATATTATAATAAATAGGTTTATCATATCTTATATAAACTATCGCTATTATATATATCTATATATAATCATATATAAATATATTCTAATATATATAGTATATTAATTTTTTCAATATATATAATAATATTACAATATATTAATTATTATATATAATAGTATAATATATTAGATAATAAATTAATATTAACTATATATAACTTATTATAAATATATATTTATATATATTATATATATATAATAATATAGAGTAATTATATCATATATATATATATTATAAAATACTATCAATAATTAATATATTATACTATTAATTAATTATATATATATCATATATTATAATATAAATTTATAATTACTAAATAATATTATAAGTAGAATTAAAAGCTTACACTATATTAGTGAGTAAAACACTCATGAATTATACTTTTGAGCACAATGGATTAATAAAGCTATATTTAAATTCTCCATTAATATTAACCTTCATACGTTGCAAACATATTGCATTTCTCTATATTACTAATAACTAGTATTATAAAAGCAGACTTTCGGTTCAATTATTTTCAAGTTGCGATTAATCTAGAGACATTTATTAGAAATTATAATAATCGCAGCTTATAATATATCATATTTTCATCGTTAATGAATACTAAAAAGTTAATATATTTAGTCTCCTTTCAAACTTTGACAACTACTGAAGTGATACCATTAGAACTATCTGCCTTCTTAGTATTAGTTTAGAAAGTAAAAATTTAGTTGTTGAAGAAAAATTGTTTTTATTTTTCCATAACTTATAATATATACTTAAATTGTAACTAAGAATCATTCAAAACGTACTCATATCACAAAATTTTATATGCACCCTTATCATTATATAAATATACCTATTAACTTAGTATATATATAATATATATATATCAATAATACTTAATATATATATATATAGTATATATATATATATATATATATATATATAGACTCGTGGAAAAGTTCTTGAAACCATCAACAGTTTTATAAAGTATATAAAGTTCTGTGTAAGAGCGCCAAGCCGTCTTTAAAAAATTGGAAAAAAAAGGCGAAAAGAAAAAGCCATTCCTCTTTAATCTTTTCACGACCATTTAAAGAGATTTAAAAAAGTCAACCATTTAATTTTTTGAAAGATCCTTCAGAAAAAAAAAATTCGAAAATATCAACAAATATGAAAATAAATCTAAGAAAGGGGGGTACGCGAAAGGGGGAGGCAAATTGTTTGTCGTGTGCTGGTGTGCGTGTGTGTGTGGTGTAGTGTGTGTGGTGTTGTCCTTTGTTCTCAGTGGTGTGTTGTGTGTGTGTGGGTGTGTGTGTGTGTGTGTGTGTAGTGTGTGTGTGTACTGGTATTGGACGAACAATTATTTTTTTTCCCCTAAAGAATTTCAATTACAAAAACAACGAGGTGAGATATTAACTAAAAGAATTAGTCTTTACGAGTTGAAAATAATACACCTGACGAGTCGAAGGTGAAAGGACTGTGCCTTACAGCTGTGATAAAGTATCTAACTACGTACTGCATAGTTGTATACATTTATATATATATTTATTATATAATATATTTTATATATAATAATTATATATATTTATATATATATATATAATTATACATATATATATATATAATATATATATTATAAATATATTATATAATATAATATATATATATATCATAATATAATATAATATAATATATATATATATATATATATATATATATATATATATATTTATTATTATATATATATTAATATATATATTTATATATATATATTATATACTATATATATATATTATTATAATATTATATATAATATATTATAGATATATTTATATATCTATAATATATATTATATTATATGATATATATATATATATCCAGTTTCATCTGTAAAACTCTTTCCACCGATTCTCATTGCGCCTTTCGTTTTCTGCTTCAGCTTTAAGCTTTCTTTCTTCCGCTTCCGCTTCCGCTTTAAGCTTTCTATCTTCCAAATCTGCAGCTATTCTGCGCTGCTCCAATTCGGATTGTATCTTTTGTGTTTCTAACTCTTTCTCTTTTGCAGCGGGATGTTATGTCAACCAAAATCATGTCGGAGGTGGATGCGATACGGTGGATGATGTCGTGGAGTAGCAAAAATTATATATATATATTAATATAATATATTATAATATATATATAATCTATAATATTGATATATAAATATCTATATATATATTATTTAATAGTATATTATATATTTATCTTAATATATAATATGTAAATATATTATTATATTATATATAAGATATAGTATTATTAATATATAATATATATATAATATATATATATATCATATATATAAATCATATTTATAGATATTATAATATATAAAATTTATATGTTACTTATATCCTATATTCGTTTATCTTAGTTAATTATTATATTTAATATATATATACTATATATTATATATTATATTTTAATATATACTAATACGGCGAGGAAGTGTTTTGGCTTTGTCAAATGGTGGAAAAAGTTTTCCCAGGAATGGGGGCGGGGACGGAGGAGGATACTAACTCGCTGTTGTATCCCACCATCGAACTTTCCCAGACCTCCACTATCAGAAGTGGCTTACAATATTAAAATGAAATCTTACAACTTTGAAGTCTATATTTCTAATGCCTCAAAATTTATATCAGATAATTTAGTGCTTCTAATAAAAGTTTTTCTGCCTTCTCGCCAGAAGTCGCATGCGCTTCTCATTCCGTAATGCAGACCCGCAGCCTGACGCTACACCTCCTTCGTTCACTTGCAACACTGGCAACAACATAATTATTTTAATTACTTTATATATTTTAAAACAAAATCAGCTTTTCATTACAAAAATAACAAAGATAAAATTAAAAACAAAAATAATAAATATTTTATTGAAGTATATGGAAACTGCAGAAAATTATATATATACTATATATATTATATATATAATATATAAAATATATATATATTTATATATATATATATAGTATATTATATATATATACTATATATATATATAATATATATTATTATATATATATATAATATATATATAACAAATAATATAATATATATTATAATATTATTATATAATATTTATATATACTATATATAATATATATTATACTATATTATATATATATTATATATTATATAATATATATATACGTATATATATAATATCTATATCTACTATTATTATATATATATATATAAGTTATATTATATATATATATATAATATACTATATATTATATTATATATATATTATTATAATATATAATATTATATAATACTATATATATATATAATATATATATCACTTATATCTATATATATATAATATATATATGATATATAATATACTATCTGCATCCTCATGACAAAAAGTGCGGATGCGGATGCGGATGTCGTTGAAGTGTGAAATGCGGATGCGGATGTTTCCAGAGATTTGGTTGTTGATGCGGGTGCGGATGTCACATACATCTCTAAATAATCTTTATCACCCTCACTGTTCCCAACAGATTTGGGATGAGGTACGCAAATATGCACCAGAAAATATAATAGTTTAGTAGGAGAACATGACCCAAGTCGAAAAGAAAGCCCCTCCTTCTCATTACCCTCTCCTCATTCCCTTGACTACGAGCTAAAATTCATCCTAGGGTTTCACAACACAGTGACAGACCCAACTTTGGTATCCCGTAAAAGTGGGGTTCATCCCCTGGGCGAGGCCCACAACAATGCCCACCCCTCATAAAACCATGACATTCTCTCCTATTATGCACAATTCTTCTAGCTTGTGCTAATTCCACATTTCTTTCCTTCAGGTACTCTTTTACTGACAATCCACTTTTGTCAGGTCTCCCAGCAGGTCGCCTCCGAAGAAACCTATTACTAGACAACCAATCAATTACTCTATCCTCTATACATATCCAAATCCCTTTAATGATCTAATTTATTCTCTCATTTAGTTCATTTGTCACTCCATAAATTTTCTAATAAGTTCATTCTTCTTTTTATCAATTCTTCTCACACTGACACGCCCCTAAGGTTGTCCATCTGAGCAGTCTGCAACTTAGGTTTATACCTCTTATTCAATAACATAGTTTTACTACTATATATATATATATTATATATATATATTATAATATAATATTTCTATATATATATTATTTTTATATATAATACTATATAATGTATACTATATATGTATGATATAATATAATATATATATATATATATCTATATATAAATTTATATACGTATATATATATATATATATATATATATATATATATATATATATATATATATATAACTAATATATATATATCTATATATACTACCAACATATATATATATATATAATTATATATATATATATATATATATATATTATATAATATATATAATATATATATATAATATATATATATATACTATATAAATATATATATTATTATAATATATATATATAATATATTATAAATATATATACCATACACCATATATATATATATAATATATATTATTAATATATATAATAATTTATATTATTATATATTATATATATATATATATATATATATATATTCACTCTCACAACATACTCTCAAGCAGAACCTTGGAACACTCAAGACCAATAACCAATAACCAATACCCTACCAAACATCTCTACTTATCATCTCAAACTTTCTTCAGAGTCACCAGGCAAATAAGCTGAGCACAATAGGCAAAGCACCCCATTCATATATAAATTAAATAACCATGCAGACATTACACATTCCTGCCTCACTCCACCTTTAATATTAAGCAATTCACTCTTCACTCCATTTATTCATACAAGCGCTACACTATCAGCATACATACTCCTAATTCCATTCAAAAACCTACCACCAACACTGTACATCATTAACACCTCTCACAGAGCTTCCGTAATAATCCTTTCATGCGTCTGTTGCATGTCCATAAATCCTAAATAAAGTTTACTCTGTTTTTTTTCATGCACCTCGTTCTTCAGCAATCAACCCCTCAGTCTTTCGAGGCACTCTCTCGACCAAAATACCAGTATATTCACCTTCCCTACAGCACTCAATAAATTAATTCCCCTGTATTTTCAACAGTTTTTCTTACCTCTCTTAACCTTATACAAGGATATTATTACTACTCTCCTTCAGGCCTCCAGAACTACATCCTCCATAAACGCTTTGTTTCATAACTTAAAAATTTCTAGTGAATCACACTCTCACTTCCATTCTTTATCATTTCTCAATTAATTCCATCTAGACTTAACGATTTGCCATTTTTCTGCTTCTAAATACCACTCTGGTCTTAACAATCGCGGTTCATCTTCTTTAATCAGAGAAAATAAAACCTTTTAGAACTTTCTTTAATAATAGCCTACTAGGAATCTTTTTACACCATCAAACCTACACATATTCGCTATCACCTCTTTATCAATACCAACGTTATGAAGATTTACGAAATGTTTTCTCCACACTCTCCTGGTTACGAATCAACCATTCCTATTCATCTTACTATGAAGGTCCTGTTTTCTTTCTCAGTCATTCAGTATTTATTTTTCAATGAAAATACTAACTAGAGACTTCAACCATTCCTGAGTCATAATTCATCTCAAATAAAATTTGACTCCCTCCGCGAATACAACTTTTATTGAATTTTGAGTTCGAGACACAAGATTTTTAACGCTCGGATCTGCCAGCTTTGTAACCGTAATAGTACTTGGCAATTATTTTAACGAAAGAAGCCTTAAAAGAGTTGCCACTTGCAATTTTTCTCTCGGCGTGATTTTTATGTTTTATACCGCACTACAAGGCGAAAAAATCGAGCTTGGTTTCTTTGAATAAATAATATGCAACACATAGTTGTAATGTATATATATTTATAACATAAGAAAGCACCACGGAATCTACGACATTTAATGGACTTAACTTCGTACTATGATTAAAGGAACAGATTTTGCAGCTTTATATGTAAGTGATACGTGATAGCAGAATAGGGTATAGGTGACTTATATAGGGAGTAGTAGTATATAATTATAAGGTATTTAATATAGTATAGTAGGTGGATAGGTGGAAGGGAGTGTGAGGAGGCGTGGAAGTAGGGTAGGAAGATATTAAGTATACTATAGTGTGAGAATAGTATATATATATATATATTATATCTATAACGGTGGTAAGGGGGGGGTGATGGGAGGATGGCGAGGATAGGTGTGTGATAGAGTGCGGGGGGACTGAAGTGATGATAGGGGTAATGTGATACGATGGTAGTGTAGGTTAATGATATAGTGAGATATATGAGGAGTAGGTATAAGGGTCAGAGTATAGTAGTGAGGTATAGGTGTGAAGGTTAAGGTATTAGGGGGTGGAGGAGAGTGAAGATAGTGGGTGAGGAGTGAGTGAACGGGTAGTAGTATTAGAGAGATATGGTTGATAATATCGAAGGAGGTGTAAGTTAAGTATATATATATAATATAATATATAAATATTATATATATATATATTATATTATATAAATATATATTATATATATATTATTATATATATATATATATTATATATATATATATATATATTATATAATATTATTTATATATATACATTATATTATATCTTATTATATATATTTATATATATTATATATATAATATAATATATATATATATATATATATATTATATATATATATATTATATATTACTATATATATATTATGAAAGTTCTAAAACGTTTTAACAATAAACTTAGCAAAATATTCAACTGTGCAATGGGGTCGAGCCAAGTAGCCTCGTTTTCTGAAGTTCTCACTGATATAGTATATATATATAATATGATACTATATATATATATATATATTATTATAATTATATATAATAATTAATATTATATATATATATATATAGTACTATATATATATACTAGGGAAACTAACTATTGACCTTTTGATCTAAGTAAAATATTTTTAATTTCTTAACTATATTTAAAATAAACTAATATAAATATAAAAGAAATCATAGGGAAATTATATTTTGAAGTTTATTAAAAAAAAAAAATATTACAATATCATGTGTTTACTTTATGACGCGGAGTAATTTTTAGATGCGGAGGAATTTAGACTCATAACAGGGATGCCATCGCTTGAGTTTTTTCTCAGTTCTTGAGTTTTTGGCATTAATCTTGAGTACTTGAGTTTTGTACTAAAGAATAATAATATAATATATATATCATATATATATATATATATTATATATATATATATATATATAATACTATATATATTATAATAGTATATATATAATATATATATCTATATAATATTATATAAATATATATATATATATAGTATTTGTTAGGTATTACACTTTTTAGGGGCTTCGAGCCGACGGGGGCGAAGGGGGGACGATTCCATACGCGTAGGGGAGGGGCGGAGACCCGCGACAACCGCAATACAAGAGGCGGGGGTTACCGGAGACTGCCGGAGGGGGGGAAATAGTCTTAAGGTGTGGATCTTGGGAGCCCTTGGTCTCAGACTCCTGCCACCTCTGCGGTCACCTTGGGTATTCCTTGCTAAAAAAAAAAAATAAAAAAAATAATGACGTGAGTCGTAAAACGTACAGGTCTATATATATATTTGAATCATCAAATTCCTATAATAGAAAGTCTATTTATGGTCCATAAAGAACCTGTATCTAATTTTTTCTGGGCTAACGAGTACGTTCAAGAGGTCATACATGACTTTCTCCATATACTATATATACTATTAGTTATTATATATTAATTATATATTAATATATAATATTAATATATATATTTATATATATATATATATATATATATTATATATATATATTATATATATTAAAATTCATTGTCTAAGAAAAAATGCATGAGTAAAAGTAGGGCCACAACCTTTCGTTGTTCTAGCACGAGTTATATTTCAAGTGATCATACGAAAATAACTAAAGAGGCGAAAGAAATGAGTTACAAAGAAAACTGCAGTAATTAACTACTTATTTTATTTTCTTTAACAATAAGGAAGGATTCTGCCAACTTCCTGATACTATATAATATGTAAATTGATTAAAGTCAACATTGTTGCATCATTTGCATTTATGCAATTATTTTAATTTTTTTTTTACTAGATGCTTAAACTGAACTTATTTTAACTGTCTATTATTATTATATATTGCTGACTATTTATTATTATATATAAGAGAGACAATATGAATATTTTTTAATTGTACTTTGAAATCAGTTTATCTAATACAGAATATTTTAGCAGTGATTCTAACTTATCTTTTAAAACTTATTACTTAATTTCTAAATTCTTTTAACTTAGATTTTAAAACCATCTTCATTGTGTTAAGGAACTGATTTTATAATTCAGATTCCTAGCAGAACTTATACATTTAAAAAAACATCTAATATATCAGGCTAAACAAACATACAGAGAAATTTTTTTATATCAAAATCAGTATTTCTATCACTCATTGGCCAATCATGAATTATTATTTCGCAAATTAATTTAGTTTGACCTGATATTATTCCTTAAAGACCTATGTAAATTGCTAATTTATTTATTTTGGCTTTAAAATTCATTTAAAATCTTTCAAAACCTGGAATTAACTAAATGAAAACTATTAAATTTTATCAACCTACTTCATAATTGCATGTGAAATATGATACGTCGGTGACATGATTTAATTTTCTCAAATACTTCATGACCGAATTAGGAATTATGATATACTTTACATCGAATGTTCTGGAAATGTACATATGATCGTTTGCATTGCTATAATCAAATTGACTAAATAATCAATCCATTCATTTTTATATTTTCCAATAATATTTTATTATAAGAATAGTGACTATTAATGAATTTTTTATATTATATGCAATATTAATATTTATTTTCAACTTGCTTTATATTAAAGTTATTTTTATTGACAATTATTAAAACTAACAAATAC
>JABUQX010099261.1:30000-35184 GCA_015478945.1 Trachelipus rathkii
AAAAAGGAGCGAAAGTGGTTATTCTATAGAAAGAAGGACTAGTGGTGAAACACAGGTCAAGTGTATTCAAGAATTGGTTAGTTTGCTCCAGATCGTTAAGAATGCTGAATGATTCGGCTTACTCCCCACCTAAATCAAGTATGAGAGGACCCCAACCGTTCAGTGTTGTGTACATTGAAATCCAGTAAATAGAGGACCTCAGTATTTGGTATGAGAAGATATAACAGTCTCGTTAGAGAAGTAGTAAGATAATCAAAAAGGCGTGAAAATCTTTTTTGTTAGGAAAACTAGTAGCAAAATACAAGATTATTATACTTAGCAGAAGAAGAATATTTTAAGCCATTTAGGACGTCGAATTAGGAGATTGGAGATTTCGCAGACGTCGTTACAGGCAGTTATAACGTTTAATAGGCCACATTTCCACCCTTCAGATGGAAATATGAAATAAGTTTTTATTAGATATATTAAACGGGAGTTAATTAGAGGATAAATTCTTAACTATTTGGCTCTCAGACAAGAACAAAAAAGTTAGGGTTAGAGTTAGAGAAGGTGGTGGTTATTCCACGTTTGTTAGAGTTAGGGAGTGCGAGCCACGGATTGTTGGTAAAGTCTATAGGAAACCACGACTGCGCAAATTTGCCATTTTCACAAACAGGACGAAAAAAAGGTACAAACAAACAAATAGACAAAAGAAAACATGAAATCTGAAATAATATTTTTCAATGTTAAAATCTAAATTTAAAAGCTTAAATGCTAAAAAATAATTTTAAAAAAAATCAAAAATTTCAAACAAATTTTAAGGAATAGAAAAAGTTTACCCTAGTATAGGGTAAACTTTGATTATCACCAAATTAGTGAAGTACATTTTTTATTTCCACTATATAATAAGTAAATTCATCCATATAGTTTCAAATCACTTTTAATAAAGAATTAAATAAATTAAAAAAATCAGAAATTATACAGCATATATATAATTTAAATAAACTAAATAATAAAACTAAATAATAATTGTATTTACTAAACTTAATATTAATTAGGTAAAACAATTAGGATTAATTACTAATTTTAAAAAACTAATAATTAAAAAAGCAATTTGTGCCAAAAAAAAATTAAAAAATCAACAAAAGTCAAAAAAAAAAAAAAAATAAAAAAAATAAAAAATTGATATTATCTATAACCTATTAATTTTAAAGTTGCCTTTTTTGCGAGCCGATTTTTTACCACTTTGTCCTCATGGTTTTATTGTCAAAATTTTGCAGTAAAAGTTTTTTGTTATCGGGGCGTGAAGCCCTGCGCGTGCGTAGCACGCCGGCCAAGGTGAGGTTGCTTCCGTAGGAGCAGCCTCGGGCTTGATATTGTAAAAAAATTTAAAAAAAAAAAAAATCCCCAACCCTAAAAAAAAAAAAAAAAAAAAAAAAATTCCCTAAACCTGCTTTGTATACAAAATCGATTTTCTTGATAACCACAAAAAATCGATTAACAAAAAATAATATATTGATATCGATGTATCGATAATCTGAAACATTTCGACATTTCTTTATTCCTACACGAATGAAATATATGCCAAAAAGCTATGATTCTCGTAGTTATTTATTAAATTTTTATGGCAAATATAGTAATAGTAGTTGTAGTGCAAAGGGTGCGTCACCCCGATGGAGGGGGTTTTTTTTATGGAAAATCACCAGGATATACTCTAAAACAAATAATAATGGAAACGAAAATTGCGTTCGCTCTCTTTAGGCCAAAAAAAGTTACAAGTCTTCTCAAAGTTGTTAAAACTCTCATAGATTTTTCTTTTGATCCATCAAGGTTAGGTCTCATTTCAGACATTCTATCAGGTTATGATAAGTTTTTGTTAGGTATACACAGAGAAAATCCATATGCAGAATTAACAAATCTTATCATAACCTAAACTAGGATGGCCCTAACGTGCACGAGGCCCACTAATTTTTTTTTTTTATATTTATAATATATAAGAAAGCCTATGGGAAAATTTTTTAAACTTTGAGAGGCTTAACTTTTTTTCCTAAAACTTAAATTATTTTCGTTTTTTTTTTTAAGCTTTATTATTATTTTTTTATAGTATATATCTGTGATTTAAATTTTATATATATATATATATATATATATATAATATATATATATGTATATATAATATATACATATATATATTATATATATATATATATATATAGCTATATATATATATATATATATTATATAGTATAATATATATATATATATATATATATATATAATATATATATATATATATATATATAAGAAAATCTTATGGGTTTTTTAATAACTTTGAGGGTGTAACTTTTTTTTCCTAAAGAGAGTGATGATTTTCGTTTTCATTATTCTTCTTATTATTTTTTTAGAGTATATCCTGTGACTTTTATAAAAATCAGGGGTGACACCCCTCTGCACTACTATTACCGCAAATATATACTTAAAATGTACAAAAATCATTAGATAACTCTTCAAATAACTTTTTGATACTATTTTTATAAATTAAATATTTAAAGTTTTAATGCAGCAAGTACACAATTGATTATCCCCTTAACTCTACTATTAGTGACTATTACGAATTAAGGAATTAGTGACCATAATATAATATAATGATATAATGATTAGATTTAACATGAATATGGTATCTGGGCCCAAATTGCAAGTTAAGGGCAGTGCTCAATTTTGCGCTGGCAGTACCCTATTTTAGCCCTTGCCTTAAAATGGACTCAAAATTCTTAATTTTCAGCAAATTTGATAAAAAAAAAGAAGCAAACTGTAGCTTTTTCTGAGCTCTAAAAGGTCGTTTTCGAGTGTTTTTCTGTGTATAGTAATTTCTTTTGAAAACCTATGTTGGTAATAATTTTTATAAAAATCAAGGGATATAGGGCCTACTCTAAAAATAATAGTAATGAAGAATAATAAAAAAATCAAACATGGCGGTCTCTTTAAGAAAAAGTTACACCCTCTCAAAGTTGTTAAAACTCATAGAATTTCATTTTTGATCCATCCATGTTAGGTCTCATTTCAAGCCCTCCAGTTCAGGTTATGATATGTTTTGTTAGGTATACACAGAGAAAATCTATGTATTTACTTAGCAAATGTTATCATAACCTGAACCAGGATGGCCCTTAAAACGAGCATGAGGCCCACTAATTTTTTTTTACCAAGAAAGCCTATGAGAAAATTTTTAACTTTGAGAGGCTGTAACTTTTTTTTCCTAAAGACATAAATCATTTTTTGTTTTTTTTTATGCTAGATTAGATTAGGCTATTATTTTTTTTTAGAGTAGCTATATATATCCTCGTGATTTTAAAAAAAAAAAAAAAAAAAAATTTATTAAGAAAAATCCTATGGCAGTTTTAATAACTTTGATAGCTGTGAACTTTTTTCCTAAAGAGACCGCAAACATTTGTTTTTTTTTATTCTTATTATTAAAAATTTTTTGATTTTCTACCTGTGATTTTTATAAAATCGGGGGGAAGCCCTCAGTGTACTATTCCCCTATGTTTTTGGATATGTATGGAAACTCATATTACAATTTTTTACGAGATGATTTCAAACTTGATATATAGCTACATAGATGGGTCCATTACCTACAAAATGTACAGTTGTTAGAGTTTTGCAATTTAACCTCAGATGGATACAATAGCATTGACATCAACATTTATAAACTCAATCTCTCTCTATCTATACTATACACAATATTACTCACTCTGGCACCTGGGTATATACTCTCAATCATTTCCTTCTATCCAAATTTGAAAAGTCTTATCTAGGCTATCTTATCATAGAATTTAAATCAGCACTGCTGCAGGCTATATTCTTTAGATAAATTCAAAATATTGATCATTGGCACTACTTTTGATCCTCTCCCCATTTGAAGACAGTCAAACGCTGTACTGCAGGCAGGAGCAATGGGCACTGTTTACATTTGAATGCTCAGCATTACCTCGTTACTGACAAGAATTGAGTTGCATTTACTGTTACATCAGTTACATTTAGAAATCTAAAAGGCGTTGATGTTTACAGGTACTTGTACATTGTTACATTATTCTCTGTGTTACATTATCACATCTAAATGCATTATTCGATAAAATAAAGTATGTGGATGCGTTTGATTTTATTACCTATAATCTTAAAGGTAATGCCAATAAAGTCATACTTAGGTATCGCTGAATTACACATATGAAGATTACCTATAAGATAACAAAGGTTTCAAACATAGTACAGAAGTTTATTTTTTTTGGGGAGGGAATATGACCTGCAAAACTGGCACACTCTCTCACGGCTGCTGAAGATAGTTGTACAGTAATTGTAAAGCTAAAAACTTTTTTAAACAATTGAGGTACTTATTGCAGCCACTGCCAAAGAATTGATCTTAATTGTTAAATATTTGCAATACTTCTATTTCTGGTTGTGTCCTTACCTGGCGAGGAACTAATGTTGATGGCAAATTTTCTACTCAAAAAAAAGTTGTCATTAACTACTCTGCAGTTAGTACGCAATAAACCTCGTTAGTGAATTCGATTGACTGTACAGTCTGTACTCGAGATTCTGTCTAAAAGTAGAAATTAACATTTCTTGGTATTTCTTTCTTCCTATTGATTTCAGTATTGAATTCAGGTTTTATAGTGAACCATTTTAATTTAAATTCTGAATGAGACGTAGTTGCAAGGATAGAATCGTTTTTCGATGTCTCTAAACGTAGTAACTTGCCAAATCTATTCTCAAATAAAGAAGTTACCATTAAAAGAAGTGAATAAGCATGACTAAGTTCAGTTGTCGCTAGACGTTCAAGTTTTTTTCTACTGTAAATAAAGTTCGGAGCAAAGATGTCGAAACAGTTTTTATTGCTTTGTAACCTATCAATTGTCAATTGCAATGGCAATGGTATAAGAACCAAAATGTACTCATCGAGGAATTCGATATCTATATCTCTGAAGCATGAAATCTGTAAGTTATTCAACAAATCATTGAGGACGCTTTTGTGGCATATAAGCAATAGAACACTGTCATATAGACTATTCTACCTTATTGCACAAGGAAGTCGTAGTTGACTTTTTATTTATTGTGGGTTATTTCCGCCGACTTAGGACGCCCAGATATGTTACAAAGAGCTGAACGCTTACCAAACGCATTGTAGTGAAGTTTAGCGAAAGAGCCTTTCAT
>JABUQX010099262.1:7500-20924 GCA_015478945.1 Trachelipus rathkii
ATATAGTTTTAGTATATAATATATTAATCAATTCTTGTAAAACCCAAATATATATATATAATATATAATATATATATATTATATATATATTATATACTATAAATATATATATATACTAATATATATATATATATATATATATATAATATATTTATATATTAAAATAAATATAATATATATAATATATATATATATATATATAATATATATATTTTGTTAGTTATAAACTTAAAATAAAAATTATATTTCTTTATTATAACGAATAAGAATTCTTAATAAGTAAACTATACTTTCATTTTTCCAAAAAGGTGCGAGTAGTATGGCTCAGTTTTCGGAAGTAAATGACCTTGACCCTCGCAGAATCCTAGGACCTTTACCAGACCTATACCGACCTTGACCTTGACATCCTGAGACCTCTTTGGGCCTTGACCTTGACTGACCTTAACCTTAACTGACCTTGACCCTGACTGACCTTGACCTTTTTTGACCTTGACCTTTTTTAACATTGACCTTTTTTGACCTTGACCTTTTTTGACCTTGACCTTTTTTGACCTTGACCTTTTTTGAGCTCGAATTTTTACCTGGCCTTGACCTTTTTTTGGCCTTGACCTTTTTGGGCAAGCCAAATTTTTTGGCCTTTACCTTTTTGGGCCTTTACCTTTTTTTGGGCCCAAATTTTTTACCTGCCCTTGTCCTTTTAGGGGAAGTCGATTTTTTGAGAACCCAAATTTTTTGAGAACCCTAATTTTTTGAGAACCCTAATTTTTTGAGAACCCTAATTTTTTGAGAACTCTAATTTTTTGAGAACCCTAATTTTTTGAGAACCCTAATTTTTTGGCAACCCTAATTTTTTGGCATCCCTAATTTTTTGGCATCCCTAATTTTTCGGCAACCCTAATTTTGCAACCCTTTCGAAGAAGTTGCGTCCAAACGGTGCGTCGCCAACCGTGTTACGTATTACCCCCTATTTTACGCCCCCTAATTTTTTCGACCGTGGGTCATTTTTGCCCACGGTAATTTTTGATCTTCCTTTAGGGGCTTAGCCCTTTTTTGATGTCTTAACCTTGTTTGACCATGATATTTCGACCAACCCTTTGATCTTCCATGGGTCATTTTTTGCCCACGGTAATTTTTGGCTACCCTTTGGTCTTCCATGGGTCAATTTTGGCCCACGGTAATTTTTGGTGCGTACACCTTTGTCTTCCCATGGGTCCCAATTTTTGGCAACCCTAATTTTCGACCAACCCTTTGATCTTCCATGGCGGTCATTTTTAGCCCACGGTAATTTTTGTTCTTCCTTTAGGGACATTTTGGCCCACGGTAATTTTGGGCTACCCTTTGGTCTTCTATGGGTACTTTGGCCCACCCTAATTTCGACCAACCCTTTGGTCTTCCATGGGTCAATTTTGGCCCACGCCAATTTTTGGCCACTCGTGTCACCCGTCACATATTTCGTTCCTAACCTTGAAGCATGATGGATCGTATCCTAACTTGAACACCTTACACACACACACCACACACACACACACACAGCACACACACACAGCACACACACACACTACACTATAGTACACCTTCACTATGACACTTATACAACCATACACTATACACTTACATTTAACCATAGACACTTACATTTACACTTATACACACGTACAAACACACGACCAATCCCTTTGGTCTTCCATGGTCAATTTTGACCCACGGTAATTTTTTGGTCCTTCCTTTAGGAGCTTAGCCCTTTTTTGATGTCTTACACCTTGTTTGACCATGATATTTCGGCCTTGACTTGCCATATACCATGGTCAATTTTGACCCACGATAACTTGATGGCTTTGATGGTTCCCGAATCACCGTAAGAAGTACACTAGGGATGTTCTATTAGTGTTCATGATTATTCTATGAGTGCAGGTGAGTGCCAGGTGAGTGCCAAGTTAGTGTCCCAATGAGTGCCAAGTGAGTGCAATGACGTTGCCAAAAGTTGAGTTCCAACATAGGCCAAGGGAGTGCCACATGAGTGCCAACTTGAGTGGCCACTTTTTTTCAACCTTTGCTAGCCGTCCCCTGAGCCTAGAATAGACCTAATATGGGGGTTCTACCCCAGGTTATAAGGTATGAGGATTCGATTGTTGTATATTACAAGTGGCTAGGATGCTTCCTACTATGAGTTTAGTCTTTTTACTAACACTATCACCACATACACACGACACTTAACACACATTCACTATGGACACTTATACCACTATGACACTTACATTTAAACCATATACACTTACACTCACAAACCCACACACAGATACACTACGTTACACTCACACCACTCGTTATTTTGATGCCTCAACTTTGATGCCTCAACTTTGAGGCCTCAGCTTTGAGTGCATCAGCATAAATGCCTCAGCAATTGATGCCTCAACTTTGAGTTCATCTTGCATGATACCATTTTGATTACCATCTTATATGAGTCATCTTTGATGGAAATCACCTTTGATGGCTCATCTCTACGCCACATCATAGAACAGAGTTAATATTAATGTTCTCCCTAGTTCATATTGGAGCACCAGGGCGTCGCATGCGCCCTCCGCGCAAGACAACCAGCCCGCACCCGCAGGTGCGATCCGCCGCGTGCCCCGCCCGCCGTGTCCCCGCCCGCCGCGTGCGTAACCGCCGACGCGTGCGCCCGCAGGCGCAATATTATCGCGTAACCCGCCCGCCGCTTGCGCCGCATGCGCAATATTCGCGGCGGAATGAAAGATATATTACTATAAGTCATTGCATTGTTTATTTCATACTTAACATTTTTATTAATTTCTTTCAAATATACTATGAGTCATTCATTTTTCTTTCATACTTAAACAGTTTTTATTAAAAACATATTCGCGAACCTACTCACAATAAAACTCATACAGACCTATTTCCCTGGACAGTATATTTAATTAACATTATTTTTTACTTTATACTTTTTACTTAATACTTTTAATGTTATAAATTTTTAAAAAATTGTATGTAAGAAGAAAAAATCCATGAGTGTCTGATATATAATCATTTTATTTTACTACAATTGAACGAAAATTTAATTAAAAACATTAACATTACAGACATGCCTTAAAGCAGTAAATCAGTAAATCAATAGAGGTGTGACCTAAAACCAAGGGGGTATTAGTATGCTTTTGTTTTACTGCTTTACTGCTTTAACTCATGTTTACTGCTTTTTAAACTCATGTTTTACTGCTTTGACTCATATGTTACTGCTTTAACTCATATATGTATTAACATTACATACCATATATGAGTTAAATCAGTAAATCAATAGAGGTTTGACCTAACACCAGGGATTAGTATGCTTGTGTTTTACTGCTTTTACTGCTTAAACTCATGTTTTACTGCTTTGAAGCTCATATGTTTTACTGCTTTACTCATATATTTATTAACGCAATTACATAACCTTGTAAAGCAGTAAAAATCAGTTTAAATCAATAGACGGTTGAACCTAACACCAAGGGGAGGATTAGTAGCTTGTTTTACTGCTTTACTGCTTTAACTTCTTGCTTTACTGCTTTAACTTTCTGGCTTTACTGCTTTAACTTTCTGCTTTACTGTTTACTTTCTGCCTTTACTGTTTAAACTCACTATAAAATTTAAGTTATTTACTTTTGTTGTTACTTTTGTTATTTATTTTATTTTATTTTTTATTATTATTTATTATTATCTAAAATTGTAACATTTATTTTTATATTCGTATATATTTTGAGGACAGTTAAAATTCTATATTTTATTTTTATTAGTTTTATATTATTTTATTATTTTATTTTATTTTATTATTATACTTAGTGTTATATTAGCTTCATTGCCTATTGTTATTATATTTGAAACCACACATTCATATGACACTTATTACACACATTCACCTATTGAACACTTATACATAACATTGATTCTGTACACGAAATATACAAAAAAACTTACATTGTACACTATACACACACACAATTTACATTACACTCACACACAGATTTACTAACACCGCCGATTTACTTACACTCACCCACACAGATTTACTTACACACACGCACGCAGATTTACTTACACATATAACGTATAATTTATTATAACATTTATGTTTTAATTAAACACGTACATTATATTACTCATTCAAAGTATAACTAAAAAATATCTTTCAAGTTCTTAAAACTTTCATAAAAATCAATCGATTATCTTTGGAACAAAGAAAATGGTATTATTATTAACTGTTAATACTTTTTGTATATAAATTTTATAACTATCAATTTATAAAATAACTTTACTTAAAATTTTATGAAATTTTATAAAAATCATAGATTTACGTACCTTAAAGCCAATAAGATCAGTGAAATCAAGAAGGTCAGCCCCCTTAGCACCCCTCTACACCAAGCTGTGCCGCGGTTTATGTTCTATTGACTTACTGCTTTACATATCGTTTTACCATGTAGTAAGTATAAAAATAACAAAAAAGTTCTTCTCTGCTTACATAACATTTATTTATTAAATTTTTTTTAAGTTCTTATTAAAATAACATTATTTCATTTACATTTATAATTATTCGCCTCGATGTTAACTTAAAAATAGTTTCAAAGTTTTTAAGTAATTTGTTTTTTCTTTATATTATTATTATTATCTATGTAGATTGACAATCCAACCGAGAAAACACAATAACCCGCACTCCTTACAGATTCGAAACTGACCTCTCTCTCTGTAAAATGTGTTGAAATAACTACTTCAGGCCTAAAATTTTAGACAATCCTTTTTGTATTCTGGGGCGATTAGACCTAATTCCAGTGCGTTCAAATATATTTTCAAACTGGACCTTTTTCTGTAAAATGTGCTGAATTACTACGTTAGGCCTAAATTTAGTCTTAAAATTTAGGATAAGCCTTTTTTGTATCCAGGCTGATTTAAGCCTTATACCAGGTCAAAAGGTAATTCCCATAGTAAAGACAAGAATCGAGAATCAATGTTATTATTATTTTATAAATTATATTTCAAACTGAAACATGCTTGATCGGTAAGATCCTTTAAGAGGTAAGAAGGAAATGTTTACCTTTCTTGTGAGTGGCTGGAGTAATCCTTATCTCTATATGACCTCGTATGTGAGTGGTCGAGAATTATTTTATCGCTTTTTTGGTTTTACGTATGTAAAACATGTTTTTTTCATATCCTAACCTGGGGCTCGTTTATTTAAACTCTTAACATACAATGTAAGATTATTTTATTAAGAAAGTAAAAATGAAGCGGATTAGATTAAAATTAATATATAAGATTTAGAATTTAATAACATTATCTCTACAGTAGTTTAATATATATTTATATATATATATATAAATATTACTATATATAATATATATATATATATATTAATATATATATATATATTATAATGATATTATATGATATTATTTTTAGTGTTAAATTATTATATATCTAATATATATATATATATTAAATATATATAATATTATATTATAGTATATATATATAAATAATACTATATATATTATATATATATATATATATATATATATATACTATATATATAATATAATATATATATATATAAGCTAAAATATAAATATATACAATGATTTTATATAAGGTTCACATTAAATATAATACAAGAATATTATTATATATAACACTGCCACATACATTTTTCACATGAATGTTTATGATTATTTTATATTAAAATTCTCTAAATCTTTGGCAAATATTTGCCAATCTATTTATATCATACGATGATATAGGTTTCGTGTCTCAGTAATTACCTTCAGCTTAACACATACGTAAATAGTTCCCGCTCAGATATCTAGACTATTTACACTCTGGTCACCTGCATAATACTTCATGCCATTGTTCTTCTAAGTAGAGAAGATGAATTTCGTGTGAGTCTATAGAACTTAGGAGCGGTTCGATAGTAAACGCAGTAGGTATCATCGATCAGGGTTTTCTTAAATGTGTAGTTTTCTTGGTATAAATTAATGAATTACGGTTTACGTAATTAGATAGACACATATGTCTTCTTCAGCCTGTATTAAGCATTGCGCTTAGTTACCTGCTAACAGTATATTTCAATCTGCCAGGCGCTGAAATGTAGAATTCCAAATGATGGTAGGTTTCAAATACTCCTGTTTCATGCATTTCTCTTCCCATTAATTAACTTCCAAACTATTATGTTTTGATTATAAAATGCTAGAGTAAGTTTCTTATCGCTGGTTTCTTCGCACAGGCTAATAACTGTTTCGGTCTAGTTTAAAGCTGAGCTTGTGGTTTAAAGTATTCTGTAAGCCACTCTTCAGTGTGATTACATATACAAAGAATTCATCTGGACTCACGAAAATACGCTTGGTATTACAGGTGATTGGGTGCCACACTTGAAAAATTCAAATCCACTCGGGTTTTCTTTTAAAGAAGAAGGAAACCCTACTTCCTGGGGATCTGATTTCCAGGGATTAATGTCTTGTATTGGGATACCTGTTAAGGTGTTCATGATATCATTAGTGAAAAATAGAACACTTTTTAAACAGAACAAGAGAACTTGTGCACCGCTTAAGAGCCAAAACGAGATGATTTTAAAATGAGTTTGGATCTAAAACACACATCCTCCAATATAATTTTCAATCAATCACAGATAAGGTTCAGGATATGAAAAACATGTTTTTACATACGTTAAACCAAAAAAGCGATAAAATAATTCTCGTCGACCATTCACATACGAGGTCATATAGATATAAGGATTATACTCCGTCCACCCACAAGAAAGGTAAACATTTCCTTCTTACCTGATTAAAGGATCTTTCCGATCCAGCAGTTTCAGTTTGAAATGTATTTATAAAATAATAATAACATTGATTCTCGAATCTTGTCTATACTGGAATTGCCTTTTGACCTGGTATTAGGGCTTAAATTTCAGCCTGGGATACAAGAAAGGCTATCCTAAATTTAAAGACAAATTTAGGCCTAACGTATTATTGACCACATTTGTACAGAAAAAGGGTCAGTTTAAATAGTATTTTTGACCTGGCATTAGGTCTAAATCGCCCCGGGATACAAAAAGGTGATTATCACTAATTTGTAGGCCTGGAGTAGTTATTTCAACACATTTTACAAAGAGAGGTCAGTTTCGTATCTGTAAGGAGTGCGGGTGGTTGTGTTTTCTCGTGATGGATGTCAGATGTACATAGAGTAATAACTAATAATAATAAAGAAAAATCCGAATTATTTTAAAAAACTGTGAAATATTTTTAGTTAACAGTCGAAGCGGAATATATAAATGTAAAGTGAATAATTATATTTTAAATAAGAACTGGTAAAAAGATTTTAAAAAAATTAAATGTATGTTAGCAATGAGAAGAAACTTATTTTGTTATTTGCTATTACTTAGTTACATGGCTGAAAGAATGTGATGGTAAAGCAGTAAGTCAATAGACCAAAACGGCATAGCTTTGTGTAGAGGGGTGCTAGGGGCTGACCTTACTGATTTACTTATTTTTATTGCTTTAAGGTACGTAAAATATATGTTTTTAATTAAATTCATAAAATTTTAGTAAAGTTTATTTTTAAAAACTTCATAGTTATAAATTTATCAAGAACAAAAAGATTAACACGTTAATAATAATTTAATTTCTTTGTTCAAAGATTAATGATTGATTTATATAGAATTTAAGAAACTTTGAAAAAATTTTAGTGTATATTTGATATGAGTAAGATAAATTACGTGTTTTAATTCTAAAACATTAAAATGTGTATAATAAATATACTTATATGGTAAGTAAAATCTGCGTGTGTAAGTAAATCTGTGTGTTTGAGTGTAAGTAATCTGCGTGTGTTAAGTAAAATCTGTGTGTGATGTGTAAGTAAATCTGCTGGTGTGGTGTGTAAAGTGAAATGTAAGTAATCTATGGCGGTAAATGTAAGTGTCATAGTGAATGTGGGTATAAGTGTCATATATTGAATGTGTGTATAAGTGTCATAGTGAATGTGTGTTCTTAATAATAATAACAAATAGGCATGAAGTAAAAATAACACTAAGTATAATAAGTAAAAAATAAAAATAAAATAATAAAATAATAAAAATAATAAAAAATTTTAAAAAATAATAAAAATAATAAAATAATAATAAAAATAAATAAAAATAATAAAAATACAAATAATAAAAATAATAAACTAAATAAAAAAATAAATAAAAAATAATAATAAAATAAATAAAAAGTATTAAAAACAAAATAAAAAATCATAATTGTAGAATAAATATATGATTTAAAACAGTAAAGCAGAAAGTTAAAACAGTTAAGCAGAAAGTAAAGCTCATAAAGCAGGGAAAGTTTAAGCAGTAAAAGCAGAAAGTGTAAAGCAGTAAAAGCAGGTAAAAAGCAAAAGTCATACTAATCCCCCTTGGTGTTAGGTTCCACACCCTCTACTTGATTTATGAGTGTTACTGCTTTAAGGCTATGTAATGTTAATAAAATGATATGAGTATAAAGCAGTAAAACATATGACGTTAAAGCAGTAAAACATGAGGTAAAGCAGTAAAGCAGTAAAACAAAAGCATACTAAACCCTATGTTGCTAGTTCACACCTCTATTGATTTACTGATTTACTGCTTTTAATGGTATGTAATGTTAATAAATATATGAGTTAAGCAGTAAAACATATGAGTTAAGAGTAGAACATGAGTTAAAGCAGTAAAACATGAGTTAAAGCAGTAGCAGTAAACAAAAGCATAACTAATACCCCCTTGGTGTATGGTCACACCTTCTTATTATTTTACTGGATTTACTGCTTTAAGGTATGTTAATATTATATGTTTGTAATAAAATTTCGTACATGGTAGTAAAATATAAAGATTAGTATATCAGCACTTCTGATTTTTCTTCCTTACATACCAATTTTTAAAATTCTATAAATTAAAAAAGTTATTAAGAAAAGTGATTAAGTAAAAAATAATGTTAATAAATATATGTGTTAAATAAATAGGTCTAATGAGTTACAGTTTTAGGTTGGCGATGAAATGTGTTGTTAATAAAATATCTTAAGTTGATGAGAAGTTAAAAGATATGACTCAGGTATGATTTGAAAAGGAAATTCGTTTGAAATGTTTAAAGTATGAAATAAAAATGATGACTCATGACTTAAAGTATATATATTTTTCCTTGTCGGCGTCGGACTGCGCGCCAGCGGGCGCACGCGGCGACGGTAGGTGTAGATCACATGATTGCGGCGTAAGGCCGTTGGCCGTGACCGCGGCGGGCGGGGACGCGGCGGAATGCATCCTGCGGGTGCGGGCTGTTGTCCTTGCGCGGAGGGCGCATTGCGGCCCTGGTTGCTCCAATTAATGAACTAGGGAAGATTAATATTAAACTCTGTCGTATGATGGTGTGCGTAGAGATTGAGCCGATCAGAAGGGTTGATTCGAGTGCAATAGATGAATACCATCAATATAGATGGCATCAAAGATGAGTCATCAAAGATGAACCTTCAAAGGTTGAGGTATCAATGCTGAGGCATTTATGCGGTGGGGCATCAAAGTTGAGACATCAAAGTTGAGGCATCAATGCGGAGGCATTAATGTTGAGGCATCAAGTTGAGCATCAAAGTATGATGCACAAAGTTGATGCATCAAAATATCCGAGTGTGGTGAGTGTAAACGTAAGTTGGATCTGTGTGGGTTGTGAGTGTAAGTGTATATGTTTATGTAAGGTCATGAGTGTGTATAGTGTTCATAGTGTAACGCTGTGTTATAAAGAGAGTCGGATGAGAGTGTATGTGTGTATGTGATTAGAGATAGAAGTTCTAGAAAAAGAAGCATAAGCTGAGAGAGAAGCAGAAGATATGATAGGAAGAAGGCATCTAGCAGACTGAGTATAAGATAGGTACAGACCAAGTACAGAGAAGTCCTCTCTTCTAACATTATAATACATAGGCGAGTTAGTTATCAGACACTCTATGATTAGGGTCCCATTACTATGCTTGCAGGCTTGAGAGAGACGACATAAAAAAGAACTTGCGAGACACAAAGTTTGTAGCAGTGGCACTCAGTTGGCACTAACGAATTTCTGTTGTGCACTCACTTTGTCACTATGGCTGAAACGGCAAACTCATACTATTGGCACTTACATTGTCACTACACTTGGCACTCATTGTGAGCACTCATCACTATTGAGCACTCAGTACCTTGCCCTACTCACCTGGCACTCATATTATAAGTTATTGATAAAATATAATCATATGATTATATGAAATATCAATTTAATAGAACATAATCCACTTAATAGTACTTTATCTATATACTTGATAATTGTAAACTCATCAAATCACAAGTATTTATGATCGAGTGGCGTTCAATAAATATGAACCCATGGTAATATTATGTGACAAGTTATTACAAGGGATATATATACCCTAAATATTCATATGTGCATCAACAAGTTTAAGACATTCAAAAAAGGGTCTAAGTCTCCTTAAAAGTAGGTACTAAAGACAGATAAAAATCAACCTGAGTGGGTCAAAAGTTATGTATACCATGTGTAAACCAAATAGGGATATATATTGAGTCGTGTGTTTGTACGTGTGGTAATAAAGTGAAATGTAAGTGTTCTTAGTAATTGTTAAATGTAAGTATATTAGTGATTATGTGTGTATTAAGTGTTCAACTATAGTGACATTGATGTGGGTTATAAGTGTTAAATAGTGTAGTGATGTGTTGTGTGTGTGTGCTTGTAGTGAGTGTGTGGTGAGCGTAGTTACAAGTTAATATTATAGTAATAGATCCATTACATTGGCATTCATATGATAGAACGATAAATATGTGATCTGGGTGGGACATCGAGTGAGCCAAAAATTATAGGTCAGTACTGGTGCACTAAATTTGACCCATGGAAGTACTCTAAAAGTAGTATTGATCGAAAATAGGATATTATTATGAGTAGGTATTGAGGCTCATAAAGGAACCATAGAAGACCATATCATAAGAGGTAGAGCCAATAAAAATATAATGACCGTGATAGGCACAAATATATGACCTCAACGTAGTAAAGATCACAAATAATATTACCGTTGATAGTACTTAAAAAATGACCATTTAGTAGTAAGTCATCAATTAAAGGTGAGTTGGTGTTATATTCGAAAGATTATGGTTTGGTACCAAAAAATGATCACCATGGAATGACCATAAAGGGTTACCAAAATAATTACTCACGGTGCTCATAAGATTTCATCCCCATTCGCGGTATAGACAAGGCCCCCAAGAGAGTAGGGCCACAATAGTGACCATCTGTGCCAAGAAGAAGTAGACCCAGCTCGCAGTCGAGAAAGAAATTTCCAAGTATGGTATAGAGCAAGGGACCTGAACGACCAATTCCGCTGGACTGCCAGGCTATTCGCGGAAGTCGGAAGTTGCCGATGGACAGGAAAAGCACGGCTGCCAATGTACTCATTAACGTCTCAGTGCGACGATATTAACGACTAGCAGGTTTTGCAATACAGAGATAGCCACATTCTATAACATCGCATACAAAAAGGGCCTAAGCCCCTAAAAGGCCACCACATGCATCACACTGAGTGTACCGGTCGCCCGGACATAAATGACCCATATACTGAGTATATATATAGTCAAAAAAATATAAGGTATATGGTAGCGCTAAATAGTAGTAGTGAGCTATAGTATATATAATTATACTAGTACATAACGGTGACTTTAGATCGCAACCTGTATATATATATTAGGTCAGCATACCCTATCATTCGATATTAAGATAATATAATATAATAGGTTTGCAAGAAATAATTTAAGAGTCCTTCTCTACGAGTTAATCACACCCAATTGAGTTCTCGAACCGCCAAGACACCAAAATTGAGCGTGTGTGGTATAGACAGGGTGTGACTGCCCAACTAAGAAATCCAAGAGAGCCTAAAAGAAATAATCTATGCAAAGAGAAATTTTACTCCTGAAATAGACATGGCTCTCAGCGTATATCAATAAAGACGATGATTCGAGATACTGTGACGTATGACTCTTCTCAGACAATGACCCAACACGTGTCTCAAAAAAACATAATAGTAGTATTCTCAAAAAATTAGTAGTATTCTCAAAAATAATTGGGTTCTACAAAAATAATGACTTCCCCTTAAAGACATTAGCAAGAGTTAAAAAATTATTTGGGCCCAAAAATAAGGTATTATTAAAGGCCCATAAAATAGTTAATGCCAATAAAATTTTGTAGCTGTGAGCTACCAAATAAAGATCAAAGTGAGTATCCTAAAAATAATAGTATCTATAGATCCATAGTAGGAGTGTTAATAAATTCGAGGCTCTAAAAAAAGTCAATTGGCACAAAAAAGTATGTATGTATACTCTAATGAGTAATGATATCTATATGCAAATAATAAAAAAGCTTGATCATGGTCAAAATAAGGTCTAAGGTCAGTTCAAGGTGTCAATAAATTATATTCCCAAAAAGGGTGAGAGTTTACTCATAATGGTAGTAATATATATAAATATATGGTCTCATAGGGTTCAAGTTACTGAGCGTATAATACTAAGGGTATCTGACTGGTCAAGTGAGTAGTATATATTATCCAATTCTTAGGCTTATGTATAAGGTAGTAGTTCATAAGTTATCATTATTAGTAGTTGATTAACTAGCGTAAAAAGCTGAGCCTAATTATTAACTACTGACGTGACGATCCAAATAAACTAGGATATATATATATTATAATATATATAGATATAATGCGTGATATAGCATCTGCTAGCTATGTCTGTGGGTGTGTCTGCATCTACATAGGTTTTACTGTCACCGCTGAACAGCGTGCCAGTACTACATACTGCTACACTCTATAAGTTATCATTTTGCTCCAGAGAGACACTAACAAAAATCCGGGCACCCTCCCATATCCGCAGTAGATTTGTGTCCCTTTCGCGCTCTATATCTGTGAGGCCAGGTACTATCTAAACCAGCTACGCCTCATGCCCCGCTGAGGCGGAATACAAAACAGCAAAGCGGTGCTGTATTTCAAGAATAGAGAGGGGGCCCAGAGTGTCTCCACCTGCTGATACTAATATAGTATTTATGGGTTGGTAACCAGATATGTTATATATATATATATATAAATGTACTAATATAATATATATATATATCATAATAAAACGTGCTATATATTAGCATAGGATAAGGGTATATTCTTACCATAGCATTATATATTATGGTATATACTATCTTATATACTATATTTATATTATATATATATATGTATATATATATATATATATTATTAATATATAATATATATAACTTAAGTATAATAATAATATATATTAGTATTAATAACTATATATATATTATATATATATTTAATATTTATATAATATTATTAGTATAATTATAAATCCCACTCTT
>JABUQX010099263.1:0-10000 GCA_015478945.1 Trachelipus rathkii
AAAAGGAAGGATACCTGACCCATTCTTAAACACAAATAAACTGGTTACATTAACAAAAGTTCCACACTTAAACACCAGTAAAGCAACTAACATGGGCATGCAAAACGTAAACTATTCTTACTTTTTCAACCATATCTCTAACATATCTTAACGTTAATCCTTACACTGACCACAGTACATTTTTAAACTTAAAATTTTTCTCACAACATTGGTTATTATCAATAACCTAATCCACAATATACTCTAACTAATAAGGTTTTCCACATGCAAATAAAGCTAACATGACGTAACATGAACTAAGAAAATAATGTACAAAGCCAAACCTAACACAACTTACACACGAATAAACTTGTTAAACTTAAACAAGTTTTTCCACTGAGTTTCTTTATTACTAACCACCGAAATATATGCTAACATAACAATGGTTTTTTCACATTAATAAAAAGTTTTTAACATAGCATCATAATGAACTAGAAAATAATGTTACAACGACAAAACCTAAACACAAACTTATGCCTAATAACAGTTAACATTAACAAAGTTCCTCACTTAACACCAGTAAAAGTAAATAACTTTACATACAAAACGTATCCTATTCATATTTTTCCAGCATATCTCTAAACCATATTAACGTTAATCTAACATTGACACAGTAACATTTTTTCAAAAAAAAATGTGTCATAACCAAACCTAACCCATCATAATACCTAACGAGTAAATACGAATAAAGTAAAAGTTTTTAGACTTATCTCTTTAGACTCCGCCTCCTTTTCAGAAAATACCAACTCTAAACATGAAAAATGATTTACGCTTTAACTATTTGGCATAAAGTGATGCAATACTTATTAATATTTTGACCCTCTGGCAGGAATACAAGCAATGTAACAGTCGCCATTCGGTACGATTAAATATAAATGACACATCGTTGGGAATAACGAAACTCCTCGTAAAGATATCAACAACAAACGTAGAGATGCAGGGAGATGTCATCGTACAACACAGCGAAAAACTAGCATACTGAAGAAAATAGTGTATAAACATACCCTTAAAGGTAATGAGATTCTTCTTTCAACCAATCAGAAGAAGTAAAACAAGAATACGACTAACGGAATGAACCAGTATCAGTTCAAAGGGTAATATTATTCTCGTTCGACAACAACAACAACAACAACAACGTAGTACAAAGATAAGTTCTTTGTATACTAACCAACGAATATATGCTAACGTAACATTGTTTTCACATTATAAGCTAACATAGCATTACCAGAGCTAAGAAAATAATGTAGAACGACAATCTAACACAACTTAAGCACGAATAAACTGTTTAAACATTAACAAAGTTCCACACTTAATACCTGTAAAGTAACTAATAACATTGCATACAAAAACGTAACCTTATTCATACTTTTTACGCAAACATATCTCTACATATTAAAACGTTAATTTTAGCCATTGACACAGCAATATTTGCAAGAATTTATCATAACCTTGTTCAATTATCATACAGAGCAGGGAAAGTATGCTAACGTAACAAAGTTTCCACATTAATAAAGCTAACATAACATAACCTGAACTAAGAATATAATGTACAACGACAAACCCAACACACCATACGCACGAATAAACCACTAACATTAACAAACTTTCGCACTTAACAACAGTAAAGTTCATAACACTTCGTCAAATGTAACCTATTACACAGCTTTTTTCATCATAATCTTCTGACATATGCAATGTTAATTTTACATTAACAATAGTAATATTTAACAAAAGTTTAGCTAAAATTGTCTAATATTATCATACTGACAAAGAATATAATGCTGACGTAACAAATGTTTTACATCAGCAACTTCGTAACATTTAACAAAAAAATTCATTCATAATCTTCGTCTAAATTCATAATCCCTAGCGGAATAATCGCAACATAACAAAAGTTTTAACCAAACATAACCAAAATAACAAAGTTTTATCCAACATAACATAAAAATAAGTTTCTTTGAGTATAATATATATCACAGTAAAACGTAATTATTTACTGATTTAAAAGCAGTAAATCAGTAAATCAGTAAATCAAACCACCCATCCCTGCAGTCCCCTAACCGTCCCACCCGCCTGTGATCTATTGAGCTATTGATTCAAGTCATATTTCAAGTATCATTTTGGACAAACATACCATAAAAATATGTTCTTTATATACTCTAACCTACGAATATATTGCTTAACACACAAGTTTTAGCATCATAAAGCTAACAATTCATAACAGCGACTAGGAATATAATGTACAAATGCAAACCTAACATACCTAGCGTATGAATAATCAGCTAACATCCTGAAAAATTCCCTACTGATCAACGGTAAACTAGCTACAGGTCCATACAATACTCGTATGTTCCCACTTTTCGAGGCATATTACAACGAGTAAAGCCGTATATCTAACAAATCCTTAAAAAGTGACGCATCTATAAAATGCCATCATCTTGACTATGAATTTGAACTATCTTCATCAGAAGTGTCACTCGTTTCGAAGTATAACATCATTTGACCTATGAATAACACGTAGACATTAGCAAAAGTCTGGGGCAAACCTACCATTATCACAAAACTTTAACCTAGGTTCACGTTTCTAACACATCATCGTCAGTTAACACAGTAATATCTTACAAAAACTCATCATTTCTCTAACAAATCAGTGTTATTTCCACATTGTCATAGTAATATTTAACATAACGTACTTAACTTACGAATAAACAGTTTTCATTAACCAAGAGTATCTAAAGCAACACATTACCTTCCGAGAGAAAACCCAGGAGGGATGCGCCCCTTGAAAGGGTGTGAATCCTGCGAGGGGGATTCACCCCGTGGGTTTTCTCTCGGGCTTTGGGCCTTCAGCCCGAAGGCTGAGGCGCTTACCCCTCTTCGGAGGGGTAAAGCCCGCTTACACCCCTTCGGGTGATCCCCCTCGCAGGATTCACACCTTTCAAGGGGCGCATCCTCCTGGGTTTTCTCTCGGGAGAGGTAATGTTTGCTTTAGATACCTTGGTTAATGAAAACTGTTTTTTCGAATTGTAAGTTAAGTACGTTATGTTAAATATTACTATGACAATGTGGAAATAACACTGATTTGTTAGAGAAATGATGATTTTTTGTAAGATATTACTGTGTTAACTGACGATGATGTGTTAGAAACGTGACCCTAGTTAAGTTTTGTTGAATAATGTTAGGTTTGCCAGACTTTTGCTAATGTCTCGTTTTATTCATAGGTTCATAATGATGTTATACTGCGAAACGATGTGACACTTTGATGAGATAGTGTCAATTCATAGTTCAAGATGGTGGCATCTTTGATAGATTGGTCACTTTGTTAAGGGATTTATTGTTAAGATAATACGGCTTTACTTGCTAATATGCTCGAAGTGGAACATATCGAGTATTGTTATGACCTGTTAGCTAGTTTACCTTGATCAGTAGGGAATTTTCCAGGATGTTAGCTGATATTCATACGTTAGGTATGTTAGGTTTGCATTTGTACAGTATATTCCTAGTCGCTGTTATGAATTGTTAGGCTTTATTGATGCTTAAAACTTTGTTGTTAAGCATATAATTCGTAGGTAGTAATATAAAGAACATTATTTTTATGGTATGTTTTGTCCAAATGATACTTGAAATATGACTTGAATCAAAGCTCAATAGATCACAGGCGGGTGGACGGGTAGGGGACTGCGGGGATGAGTGGTTTGATTAACTGATTTACTGGATTTACTGCTTTAAATCAGTAAACTATTACGCTTTACTGTGTATTTTACTCAAAGGAACTTAATCTTATGTTGTTTAGGCTTACTGAGTTTTATTTTTTTTATTGTTTGTTTAAAAGTTTGTTATATTTTGCAATTATTCACTAGTCTGGGGGGGGGGGGGGGGGGGGGATTACGAGATTATTTTCGAGATTATGATGAATTTTTTGTTAAATGTTACAAAGTTGATGTAAAACATTTGTTAACGTCAGCATTTTATTCTTTGTCAGTATCATGATTACATAGCGTTATGAAAAACTTTTGTTAAATATTCAACATGTTAACCGTAAAATTTAACATTGATATGTAAGAGATATATTGAAAAAGTGTGAATAGGTTACATTTTTGGAACGAAGTGTTATGTACTTTTACTGTTGTTAAGTGCGAAGTTTGTTAATGTTAGTGTTTTAATTCGTGCGTATGGTGTGTTGGGTTTGTCGTTGTGTACATTATATCCTTAGTTCAGGTTATGTTATGTAAGCTATTTATGTGGAAACTTTGTTACGTTAGCATACTTTCCCTGCTCTGTATGATAATTGAACAAGGTTATGATAAATTCTTGCAAAATATTGCTGTGTCAATGTAAAATTAACGTTAATATGTTAGAGATATGTTTGGTAAAAGTATGAATAGGTTACGTTTTGTATGCAATGTCAGTTGTTACTTTACAGGTGTTAAGTGTGGAACTTTGTTAATGTTATAGTTTATTCGTGCGTAAGGTGTGTCAGGTTTTGTCATTGTACATTATATTCTTAGTTCTGGTAATGCTATGTTAGCTTTATTAATGTGAAAACAATGTTACGTTAGCATATATTCGTTGGTTGGTATATAAAGAACTTATTTTTGTATTATGTTTATCCGAAATGATACTCGAAATGTGACGTAAATCATTAGATCTATAGATCAGAAGGTCATGGTATGTCGTATTCTTGTTTACTTTCTTCTGATTGGTTGAAAGAAAGAATCTCATTACATTTAAGGGATGTTTATACACTATTTTCTTCAGTATGCTAGTTTTTCGCTGTGTTGATACGACGACATCTCCCTGCATCTCTACGTTTGTTGTTGATATCTTCACGAGGAGTTTCGTTATTCCCAACGATGTGTCATTTATATTTAATCGTAACCGAATGGCGACTGCTACATTGCTTGTATTCCTGCCAGAGGGTCAAATATAATAAGTATTGCATCACTTTATGCAAATAGTTAAAGCGTAAAATCATTTTTCATGTTTAGAGTTGGTATTTTCTGAAAGGAGGCGGAGTCTAAAAAGAGATAAGTCTAAAAACTTTACTTTATTCGTATTTACTCGTTAGGTATTATGATGGTTAGGTATGGTTATGACACATTTTTTTTTGATAAATGTTACTGTGTCAATGTAAGATTAACGTTAATATGTTAGAGATATGCTTGAAAAAGTAAGAATAGGTTACGTTTTGCATACCATGTTAGTTGCTTTACTGGTGTTAAGTGTAGAACTTTGTTATGTTAACTGTTTATTAGGGCATCAGTTTTGTGTTTAGGTTTTGTCGTTTTGTAACATTATTTTTCCCTGTTCCATATGAGCTATGTTAACTTTATTAATGTGAAAACATTGTTTTGTTAAGCATATATTCGGTGGTTAGTATATAAAAAACGTTTGAACTTTTGTTAATGTTAACAGTTTATTCGTGTGTAAGTTTTGTTAGGTTTGGCTTTGTACATTATTTTCTAGTACATGTACCGTCATGTTAGCTTTAATTGATGTGGAAACCTTATTAGGTTGATTATATTCGTTGATTAGTATGATAATTAAACAAGGTTGTGATATAAATTTTTGCTAAAATGTTACTGTGTCAGTGTAAGATTAACGTTAATATGGTAAGAGATATGCTTGAAAAAGTAAGAAAAAGTTTACGTTTTGCATACCATGTAGTTGCTTTACTGGTGTTAAGTGTGACTTTGTTTAATGTTAACAGTTTATTTGTGTTTAAGATGTGTCAGGTTTGTCCTTTGTGTACTATATTCTTAGTTTAAAATGATGCTAAGTAATCTTTATTATGTGAAAACTTTGTTACGTTAGCATACTTTTGCTGCTCTGTATGATAATTAACCAATGTTGTGAGAAATTTTTGCTTAAATGTTACTGTGTTAGTGGAAGATTAACGCTAATCATGTTTAGAGATATGCTTGATAAAGTGTGAATAGGATACGTCTTTGTGTGCTATATTAGTTACTTTACTGTTGTTAAGTGTAGAACTTTGTTAACGTTTACAGTTTATTCCTGTTTAAGATGTGTTAGGTTTGTTATTGTGTATTATATTCTTAGTTTAGATGATGCTAAGTAATCTTTATTAATGTGAAACTTTGTTATGTTAGCATACTTTCGCTGCTCTGTATGATAATTAACCAATGTTGTGATAAATTTTAGCTAAAATGTTATTTGTGTTATGTGTAAGATTTACGTTAAATATGTTAGAAGTTATGCTTGAAAAGTAGGAATAAGTTACGTTTGGCATACCATAGTTAGTTACTTTTACTGTGTTTTAGTGTGGAACTTTGGTTTAATGTTAACACGTTTTATTTGTGGTGTAAGTTGTGGTTAGGTTTGTCATTTGTGCATTATTTTCTTAGTTTATGTAACGATATGTTTTATTAATGGGAAGACTTTGTTACGTTAGCATACTTTCGCTGCCCTGTATGATAATTAACCAATGTTGTAAGAAATTTTAGTTAAATGTTACTGTGTTAGTGTAAGATTACGTTAATTATGTTAGAGTTATGCTTTGAAAAAGTTAGATTTAGGTTACGTTTTGCATACCATGTTAGTTGCTTTACTGTGTTAAGTGTGGAACTTTGTTAATATTGACTGTCTTATTTCTGCTTAAGATGTGTTATGTTGTCTTTGGGCATTATTTTCTTAGTTTCAGTTGATGCTATGTTAGCTTTTTTTAAATGTGGAAACTTAATTTAATGTTAGCATACTTTTCCGGCTGGTCTGCAATGATAATTAACCAATGTTGTGATCAATTTTTGCTAAAATGTTATTATGTTAGTGTAAGATTAACGTTAAATTGTTCGAGGTACGAAATCCAACACAAGAATCAAATGTATAGCTTAATGCTTCGAAACGAACCAAACAAGAATCATAGGTATTGCGTAATATTTTCGAAAAGTGGGAGGAGTTTGAACAATTTCTCGACTTGTATTTGATAACTCTAGTGAAACAGGAACCCCATCAGCTTCTTAAATTTCGTTCTGTATGCATTGTTTGTAACCGTACTGTAGTTAAAGTTATGAAAACTTTTTATGTAGACAGTAATTTAATCAGAATGTTAAGCAAATTGCTGTCCATTGTGCGTTTTATATTCCATAGTTCAGGATGTGAAGATTTTAGTATTATTGATGTCAAGAAACTTTGCGACTACAGCATATATTTGTTTTACCAATGTTGTGATAAATTTTGTTAAATGTTACTATGTTAATGTAAAATTATAGTGAGAAGTTAAAGAAAATGGTTCAAAAAAAGTGTGAATATGGTACGGTGCCTGTAAGCAAGTCAGTTAAACTTTCCTGTTGCCAGTATCGGTAATTTTGGTTAGGTTGAGTTTATACATCAATTAATCTTGCATCAGGTTATGGTTGTTAGCTTTAATTGATGTGAAACTTTGTTATTTACTGTTTTACTGTTTTAGTTTATGTAAAAATGTAAAATTTTTTACGTTATAAACATAAAAAGAATAAAATTTTTAGTAAAAACAAAACGTTTTAAAGAAATAAAGTTAAAATTAAAAGTTTTTCTTTAAAAAAAAAAGTTTTAAAGAAATAAAATTAAAAATAGCTAAAAGTTTTTTAAAACAAAAAGTTTTAAAGAAATAAAGTTAAAAATAAATAAAAGTTTTTAAAACAAAAAGAAAAAAAAGATGTGAAAGGCAACGTTCTATATGTTTTGCTAGTTACTTTACTGTTGTTAAGTATTGAACTTTGTTAATGTTAGCTGTTTATTCGTGTTTAAGGTATGTTGGGTTTGATGTTATACATTATATTCTTACATTAGGTTATGTTATGTTAGCTTTATTGATGTGAAAACTTTGTTATGTCAGCATATTTCGAGGGTTAGTATAAAAAGAACATATTTTATGCTATGTTTATCCCAAATGATACTCGAAATATGACTGGAGTCAACAGACCAATAGATCAATACCCCAATAGATCAGGGTTGGGACGGGTAGGGGTGGTTTGATTTACTGATTCAGTGATTTACCGTTTTAGGGTATGTAAAAACACAAATTTTTTACGTTATAAACTTGAAAAGTGTAAAATTTTAAGTAAAAACAAAAAAGTTTTTAAAAGAATAAAAATTAAAAATTAAAAGTTTTTTAAAAAACAAAAAGTTTTAAAGAAATAAAATTAAAAATAAACAAAAGTTTTTAATAACAAAAAGATTTAAAGAAAAGAAATTAAAAATAAATAAAAGTTTTTTAAAAACACAAAAGTTTTAACGAAAGAAATTAAAAATAAATAAAAGTTTTTAAAACAAAAAAGAAAAAAAAGATGTGAAAGGCAACGTTCTATATGTTTTGCTAGTTACTTCACTGTTGTTAAGTATTGAACTTTGTTAATGTTAGCTGTTTATTCGTGTTTAAGGTATGTTAGTTTTTTCGGTGTGTGTTATATTCTTGGTTCAGACTATGATATGTTAGCTTTGTTAAGCCAAAAACTTTGTTACGATTGGCATATATATATTCGTTGATCAGTATGATAATTAGGTTACGTTTGCATAATATTACAGTGTTAATACGAAAATAGTAATGATATGTTAGAGATATGTTTGAAAACGTATGAATAGGTTACGTTTTTGTATGCAACGCTAGTTACTTTACTGTTGTTAAGTATGGAACTTTGCTAATGTTAGCGATTTATTCAGGCATAGGGTATGTTCGATTTGATGTTGTACATTATATTGTTACATCAGGTTATGATATGCTAGCTTTATTGATGTGAAATCTTTGCTGCGTTAGCGTATTTTTTCGGGTTTTGGTCCCCAAGTTATAAAAAAATGATAACTACACAAGATTTTGAAAATTTTTTGTCAATTTTTTCTTTGTTCTTGCAAAAAAAATAAACATCTGTTGCGGATATATTTGAAAAAAAAAGTGTGAATAAGTTACGTATTGTATGCAAATGTTAGTTACGTTATAGTTGTTAAGTATTGAACTTTTGTTAATGTTGACTGCTTTATTCGTGTATAAGATGTGTTAGGATTGTGAGTGTACAATTATATCGAGTTCATATGAATCCTATGTTGCTTTTTAATTATGAAAAACTTTGTTCGTTAGCAATATATTCATTGATCAGTAAGATACTTACACAAGGTTGTAATAAATTTTTGTTTAATGTTACTATGTTAATGTAAAAACATCAGTGACATGTTAGAAAAAGTGTAAGTAGGTTACGTTCTGCGGCTCAATGTTAGTTACTTTACTGTTGTTCAATAGAAGTTTGTTAATGTTAACTGTTTATTCATGTTTTAAGATTGTTTAGTTTGGGAAATGTACGTTATATTTCCGTAGTTCAGATGATGCTATGTTTGGCTTTAATTGATGTGAAAACTTTGTTACGTTAGCATAATTTCGCTGCTCTGTATGATAATTAGACAAGTTTATGATAAAATTTTGTTAATATTACTATGTTAATGTTAAAAATATCAGTGCGCATGTAGAAAAGTGTAAGTAGGTTTCCGTTCTGCACTCATGTTAGTTACTTACCTGTTTGTTTAAGTAATGGATGGGTTAGTGATTATAAGAAAACATTCATTGATCAGTGAATGATAATTAGACAAGGTTATGATAAAATTTTATTTAAATATTACTATGCCTAATGTTATAAATATCCAAGAATTGGAATAGGATGGGGAGGGGTGGTGGTTTTGATTTACCGATTTACAGGTTTAGGGGTGTAAAAAATACAAATTTCTTAAGTTTTAAATATGAAAAGCGTAAAATTTTAGTAAAAACACATTGTTTAAAGCATATAAAACAAAATAAATGAAAGTTTTGTGTTATGTTATACAAAATATGACTGAATCAACAGATCATAGAGGGGGAGGGGCGTGAGGGATAGGGAGGCTGAGGAGGTCCGGGAGGCCTCAAAGGGGCAGCAGATGATCCCGAGTGTGTGAGGCTGTTTGACTTTATTATAAAAAAACGAAAATTTTTTTGTTATAAACT
>JABUQX010099263.1:15000-20000 GCA_015478945.1 Trachelipus rathkii
TTGAAAAACTTCTTGAAGCGAAATGGCGGCTGATGTTCTAACGAAGAAAACGGAATTTTCAGATCACGTGACGAGGAAGACGACAATACTGAAAAAGTAGAAAGTGGAACGAGACATGGCTCCCCTCCCGAAACGCGGAGCGTCGAGAGGGATTTAAGGTGAAAAGCGAACCACTGGACGTAATGTGCGTCCATAACGCGATATAGAACGAGGTGGACCAGACGGTAAGGTAGCAGTCGGAATCGGTTCTGGATTCGGAGGAGGAATCAGTATTGGAACAGGAGGCGGAGATGTCGGAACGAGGGGCGCCGGAGTAGCTGGCGAAGAAGTGACAATGGCTGAAGGAGTTGGCAAAGGTTCAGGTTCGTTTGGAGAACAAGTTGATGTGAAAGGCAGAATGGGCATAAAGTCGAAATTATCTTGCGAAGTAGAGGTAGATGGTGCGGGTGCCGAAGGTGGAGAAAGAGTGGTGGAAGAAACGGGATCATGGTCGAAATAAGCCGGTTTGATCCTATCCACTGATATGTTTTCGCTTTTGCTCCCCTTCTGTAAGGTGAAAAACTTTCGATAGCGTTTTAATACGAGGAAAGGTCCGTCATAGCGGGCTTGCAAGGGGCTACGGTGTGAATCATGCCGAATTAATACATGAGAGCAAGGCTCCAAATCCGCAGGCATGTAGGTTGGGCGGGGAGGATGGCGTGGCAAAGATGGTTTCCACGCCTCGGTACACTGACGAAGGCGGGACAGGAAGGTGTGCTGGTTCGTAGTTTTTGGAGAGGGAAGTACGAACTCACCAGGTATTCGAATGGTGGAGCCATAGACGAGCTCAGCAGAGGAGCATTTAAGGTGTTCTTTGTACGAAGTTCGGATGCCGAGGAGGACAAGAGGAAGAGTTTCGGACCAATTTTCCGGTGTTCCATGGGCCATAAGAGAAGCTTTTAGCTGCCGGTGATAACGTTCCACCATACCTTGAGCTTGCGGGTGGTAGCTGCAAGAGCGAAGACGCTTAGAGCCGATTAGAGTCATAAGGTCCTTCCAGAGGTGAGACTCAAACTGCCTACCCTGGTCTGTGGACACGGTCGAGGGAGTGCCAAACCTGGCTATCCAGTTGAACAAAAATGCCTGAGCAATAGTCTCGCTAGAAGTATCTCGCAATGGAATGGCTTCTGCCCATCGAGTGTATCTATCTATACAAGTTAAAATATGTGTGAAACCATTTGAGGGTGGTAAGGGGCCGACTAAATCAACGTGTACCTGGTCAAAACGTTCACCAGGGGGAATAAATTGCTGAAGAGGTGCGACAGTGTGCCTATGCACTTTGGATTTTTGACAGTTGAGACACTGCGTTGTCCACTGTTTAACATCCTTTAGTAAGGACGGCCAAACGAAATGCTTACCTATTTTAACTTGACTACCTTTTACCCCTGGGTGCGACACATCGTGAATGGTGTGAAACACCTTTCTGCGCATGGGGGTTGGTACTACTGGACGAGGATGTGCGGAAGAGACGTCGCATAACAAAGGTGGAAAACCAAAAATTTCTACAGTTTGAATGTCGTAAGAAGAAGCACTAGGAAAAACAATCTCTTCGAGTTGCTGCAGACGAGCCATTTCAACGAAATCAATGTCTGGTAAAGGAGAGATAGCGTTAATTCGGGATAGAGCATCGGCAGGAATGTTGTCTTTTCCTTTTATATGGCGGATATCAGTTGTGAATTGGGCAATGAATTCAAGGTGACGGGCTTCACGAGGGGACTGTTTCACTGTGGAAGCTGTAATGGCATGCGTGATGGGTAAATGATCAGTTACAACATGGAATTCCCGACCTTCTATGAAATAACGGAAATGCTTAATAGCTAAATAAATTGCGAGAAGTTCTCTTCCAAATGCGCTGTACCTTGTTTCAGGCGGCTGGAACTTTTTAGAAAAGAAAGCTAATGGACGCCATTCGTTGTCAATAAATTGTTGCAGCACAGCTCCAGCTGCGAAGTCTGAAGCGTCGGTGTTGATTCTAGTCGGGGCTGTGTCAGATGGAAATATTAGTAACACGGAAGAGGCAAGGGCTTCCTTGATGGCGGTGAAGGCATTAGTTGCTTCGTCGTTCCAATCTACAGTGACAGAAGCAGCAGAACCTTTACGAGGATGTTTAAGAAGCGCATGGAGAGGAAGGAGAATTTTAGCAGCGGACGGTATGAAACGATGGTAGAAGTTGACCATCCCTAAGAAACGACGGAGTTGACGCTGTTTTACGGGTTTCGGAAAGTCACGAATGGCTGCCACACGATCCTCAAGGGGACGTATACCTTCGGCAGAGATTGTATGTCCGAGAAAAGTTAGGGATGAAACTCCGAATTCACATTTGGAAGAATTGACACATAGACCAAATTCACTTAGTCTGGTAAAAACTTGCCTGAGATGTGAAGTATGTTCTTCCGGAGAGGCACTGGCAATCAATAAGTCGTCTATGTAGGCGAATACGAAGGGTAAACCACGTAATACTGAGTCTAGAAGACGTTGAAATGATTGACTAGCATTTCGTAAACCGAATGGCGTTCGAAGAAATTCGTAAAGGCCGAAAGGAGTGATAATAGCAGTCTTATGAATGTCATCCGGATTGACGGGAATTTGAAAAAATGCGCTAATTAAGTCAATTTTTGAGAAAATGGTACAACCAGAGAGGTGGGATGTGAAATCCTGTAAATGAGGAACATTATAGCGGTCTGGGCGAGTGATCGCATTCAGGCAGCGATAATCGCCAGTCGGGCGATAATCCCCATTTGGTTTGAGAACCATATGTAATGGAGAGGCATAGTCAGATTTTGAAGGTCGGATGATGCCCTTCTCTAAGAGAGATTCAAATTCTAGCTTCGCAGCTTTGAGTTTATCTGGTGCAAGACGTCGAGCGTGAGAGAATGGAGGTCTGCCATAAGTTTCAATGTGATGAACGACATTGTGTTTCACAGGAGGAAATTTTGAGACCGGAGAGAGAAGCTCTGGAAAGTCGGTAATTAATAGTGATTCAAAAACATTATTAGTTGGAGAGAGATGTATGCCACTAATGGAAGCGGAAGCACGAATACAAGCGGATGAGAAATGTGTCTCAAAATCAATGATGCGGTTGTGGTTCATGTCAACAAGAAGGTTGAAGTGGGACAGGAAGTCTGCACCTAATATTGGTAATGTGACGTCGGCAATCGTGAAGTCCCATACAAAGTCACGACGGAACGAGAGCGTTAAATGGAGTCGTTTGGTACCATAAGTATTGATGGTTGTACCGTTGGCAGCGCGTAAAGAGCCTGATGCTACTGGAGTATGAGTTTTCCCGAGGATGGAAAGTGGCACAGCGGAAATTGAGCTACCGGAATCTACGAGATAAGATAGTTTGGTGGATGGATCGTAAACGCAAAGTAAGTTAGACGCTTTTGAAACCACCCCGAGCGAGTTTACGGAGTGGTGTTTAAGTTTAAATTCTCGAAAGTGCAAGGCTTAAGACATGACCGTGTTTGATCTCCAAAACGCTGATGATTTCTACATATACCCTGTTGGTTATGCGACGGAAATTGAACTAGAGCCTGAGAAGCAACAGGAGAAGAGGCGAATTGACGCGAAGGAGTAGGAGAGCGACGATACGAACGTCGTTGTGTAGTAGGAGAGCGAGAATGATGACCGTAATTGTATGCAGAATAGGCGTGTGGTGCATTGGAAGGAGGTGGGGGGTATGAAGGATTGGGAGGAGGCTGAGGGTATGAAGGAGGTGGGGAATAAGGATGATGTGAGGATGAAGGATGAGGATACTGCTGAGGATAAGGATATTGTTGTTGAGGATAAGGATGGGGAGTGGGAGGGGAAGGAGGAGGAACAGTTGAACGCGCCTCCAATGCACGCATTCGATTTGTTAAATCCATGATAGTGTTTTGTAAGACCTGAAGCTGTGATACAATGTAAGCGTATTCTGTGGCAGGTGGGTGTTGAATGGCATTAACCGACTCATTTACCTGCGAGAGAGACGCTGGTGGTAAGTTATTATTGCTGGTGGGAACCGTGATGTGCGAAACTTGTGATGGTATGTCTGCTGTCGGAAGAGGTTTCGCTTTACAAACCCTATCTGCATAAGTAGCGAGCTCTTGCAATGAACAGTTAGGATCGACCGTTGCTAAACGCAGTTGCATCTCTGTGGGAAGTTTTTGTAGAAAGAGATGGCGTACAATATGTATGCAGTTACCGACGGGAGGCCCGTCAAGCAGATTGAGCATGTCAGATAATAAAACTGACGGTAATCTATCGCCAAGAGAGCCACCAGTCAAAAGTTTTTTTACTTTTTCGGCATCGGTTTCCCCCAGCCGGTTTAAAAGTTCGGATTTCAGTTGGCTGTAGGGCTGGTTGTGGGAATGTAAGGAGGGTAAAACGTCTTTCAAGCGCTGCAAAACGTGAACTGGTAATATATTTAAGAGGGCCCGAAAGCGGGCAGGTTCGGTGGTTGTTTCGAGCTGGAGCTCGAGCAGCGTAAATGTAAGATCCAAGTCATTGTTAATGAACTTACCGGTATATACACTGGATGATTCCCTGTCTGAAGCAGGCTGTTGGGATACAATATTCATATTTTCAGTATTTGCAGCGTCAGGGGGGGACATGGTTGTAATATTAAAAATGTAAAATAGTAATAAAAATTTTGAAGACAATATTACGAGATCAAAAATTTTGTGCCTAAAATGCGATTTGCACACGCTAAATATTATACAAATAATGGTCAGAGACCAAATAACACGCTAAATACAACAATAAGGTATATAAAGGATGATAAAAAATATATAATAGCCGCTTGTACGGGCGAAAATGGTTAAAAAATAATTGATTTAAAAGTGAGAAGACAGGATTTTGACCTGTTAAAATTTTCAAAATTGTATGGTAAAAAAAATATTTTTTTTTTTTTTTTTTTTTTTTTTTTTATATAAAGGAGACGCGTCTGCTTGAGGATGTTGCTCCGGTTGAGACGAGAGAGA
>JABUQX010099264.1:0-7500 GCA_015478945.1 Trachelipus rathkii
TTTTCAATATTCTTTCCAAAACCTTTACCGCTAATGATGTTAAATTTAGGAAATCCTCTTTATTATCCTTTTTGGTATATAGACTAAATATGGGTTATTTTCCATTCATCAGGTAACTCACAATAAGCAAAAGATCTTTTAAATATTAAATGTAAAGCTTTTACAATACTACTATTGCCTTCCCTTAGAATTCTACCATGTAAGCCATTAGGACCTGCGGATTTACTATATTCAATGTGATCAAGTATTTTCTTAATTTCTTTAACCTCAACTTTAAGATGGAAATACTATCTGAAACCTATTCACTACATCTATCAAGCTGTAAATTATCATCAACTCTCTCACCTGAAGATACTGAACCAAAATAAGCATTATGCATATTTACCACTGCATCTGAATTCACCAATTTATTATCTATCTTAATTGGACTAATTTTTCTATTTTATTGTCAAACTTGTAAAATCTACAATATTTCTTCATATCTTTAATTTCTTTTTCTAGACTAATATCTGATTGCCTCTTAGAACTTCTTATTACCTGATTTGAGTTCATTCCTAACTCTTCCATAAGCTAAATCTATTTTGATGCTACTTTCATTGAATCTTTTGAAATGTTTTATTTTTTTTCTTTATTTTTTTTTCTGTATACTCCACCATTTAAGTTTTCTACTTATATCTCTAGTTCTACTTCTACTCTGAAACTCTGTAAATGAATTATAGCCAAAATTGACAAATCTTTCCCCACATTTCAAAACAGTTTTGAATTTTAAATTCCTCGTCTCAGCAAATGTCTTCAAATAATTTTATAAATTTGTCAAAATCTTTATTCTTTAAATCTAAAATATGTACTTTATTTTCTAATAATGCTGATTCATATTGTCTACTTAGGGTAACCCTAATTTTATTATAGCCAGTGTATCCTAAGTTTTCTTTCGATTTTAGCATCACTAATCAAAGGTACATTATTTACATTATATTTTTTATGGGTTTATTTTCATACAAGCGTTCCAAACAGGAAAGTTGTTTGATTAATCATTAAAAAAATTGTATGCATACAATTTTTCTTTGATTAATTGATTAAACACGTTGATTGTCATGTGACCCACAGGTGGGTCACACCTTTTCTTGTTGCTGGTTCCATATGACCACCTGGTAGTCACATTTGGTGTAACCTTGAATGGCAGATATTTTTCTACACCTATTTTTGTATACTATTTATCACTACTATAACTATATTACTAGTACCTACGTTTACCATACTCACACTATATATATATATACTATATATTAACTATTATTATCAACTATACCCACTATATTATATATATTCACTACTTATAAATATATACTACACTACACTATATATATAAATATATATATATATATATATATATATATATATATATATATATTATAATATATAACATATAAATACTCTATAATTTTTTCATTTTCCTACTTATAGATATTACTATTTCTTATGTTTGTGTTTGCTATAGTAATATATATATGGGTTTTGCTTCAAGCCACTTGCTCCTCATGTTCTTCTTTTTTAAGATTGCTCTTGCTCCCCTCTCCTTATTGTTTCCTCGTATGGGTAACCTAGACGACCGGCAAGCACGCCCTACCGTTCTCTTCAGTAATATATTCAAATTAATGAGTTATTTTTCTTGATATCAGCGGAAAATTTTTTAGAGGGTTATTTGGACTTTTACCTTTTTTTTCTCTTTTATTTTTTTTTTTCTTTTTACTTTTTTTATCTATTTTTTACACCTATTTATTTTCTACCCATCCCCTCCATTGCCGCGTCCGGTGCCCCAGTCTTGAAGCCCGAACGGTGGGACTTACCCGAGGGGAACGGCACCCTTTCTAAATATGCCCCCCCGTTTCGTACCACGGGACGCTTTGTCCCGAGATCCGATTGTCTCCCTTTTTGCTGACTCCTGCGATCTTTGCAGTTTACTTGGCCTATGGTCTCATTAATGTTTATCTTTTGGCATTTTAGTTCCGTCCAAAGTTAATACTCAAAGTTGTATTTTTCTGGAAAGTATTAATATTAATGGGTTCTGCTTTTTTTTTATTAACTAAAGAGAATATCCATAGTGTGTTAATTTGGGCCTGTGTAGTGTGTGTTCGCCGTTGGCAAAGATTGTGTGCTATGGCAGTTCGGGTTCCGCGTGTCTTTCGCTCTGCGTTGGTGCTTCCGGTGTGAACGTGCACGCGTGGGGGTGATCTGGTTCATCCCTCTGGGTTCCCTCTGTCTGTCCCCCGGTCGCGTGATGTCGAGCCCCTCTGGGAAATGGTGTGTGGATATGAGAATTTGGGTTTGTTTTTGTTGTTGTTATATGTATCGAGTTGTGTTTGCGGTGATCGAGATAGAATAGATTAGATATGTTGGTTTATAGAGATAGATATATGATTGTTAATATGTCATTGTTATTATGTCATTGTTATTAGTATCGTCTCCTCTTAGTTCAATGTTATGATTCACTTTTTCCTTAATTAAATTTATATCTATTATTATATATGTTATTTCATTATATATCTATATTAGTTATATTATATTATATAATAAGTATATAATATAATATAATATAGTAATATATAAATTATTTTATTTATATTGTTACTGAATATTATAATTATAGTATTATCATATTTACGGTATTATCCGTGTATATTTTACTTACTATAGATTATCAGTCATTATATATATCAATAACCCTATATAATTACTATATCTATTCATCTTCACCTATAATAGTCCATAATAAACACCTTAATATAATATTATTATATACTTCATTTATATTATTACTTAATTACCTTTATCTATATTTACTTATATTATAACTATATATTATTATTACATATATTAATTATCTTCTATTTCTTTACTTAACTTCTTATCTATAATCATTATTCTATCTTTAATATATAATATACTTATCTTTTTCTTTTAATTTATATTGAATACTGTTCTTCTGTTCAATCACTATTATCTGTTGCCAGTATATATCAAATCTTTTATAAGTTAAACATAAACAAGCTAAGCTTATTTAATTTATCTATAAGCTTAGCGAGGAGGCAGCGCACTAAAAAAAAAAGATTATACAAACTGAAGAGAATAAATACTTCTCTTATTTAATTTAATATACATTTAGTTGTAATAATTCCGATTTTTGGGTTTCAATTTGTTCTATCCTGAATCTTAACATACTCCGTTGCAGTTCCCCTTTCTATAACGTTTAAACTTTCCTTTGTTACCCAACTTTACATAGCATAAATTATTTTGAGAAATGTGGTTTACTTAAGAGATATAGCGTCGCCATATACCATATATATATATATAATAGTCCTTAATATATATATATGTCCAGCTCCTATATAATATATATATCTCATATGAGTATAGTTAGCGCTACTGATTTGAATAATTTACTCCGAGGCATTGCCCCTAATCATTATATAACTTACTTACTAATATATTATTTGCATACCCCTCACATTTGTAGCGGGTCTACGTGAGCGTATTTATTACTATAATTGGCCTAATTATATATAAATACGTATATATTACTAATTATGTTATATTTCACCTACCTCATTATATATAATATTATCTTAATTATAATATATATTATATAATATATTTACCCTATAGTATGTTTTTTATTTAACATTTCGAGACAGTTGAATCATTTAATATAATTTTTACTTATATTGATTTTTACTGTTTACTATTATTATTTATCTCTGATTGCATTTACTATTATTTACTTTATATCTTCTATATACTATTTTATTTAGTATTTATTCTTTCATTATCATTACTACTCATAATAATACCTTCTATACTATAACCCTATTCACTATATTATGAAGACTTCCATTTCTCTCTCATATACCCACGTGTCACCTATACCCTCATACATATATATAGTATTATTATATATATATATTTAATATTAGTATATATATATATATATATACTAATATCACCATATTAGTATATATTATATATATATTATATATATATATATACCCTATATATACGTTACCCTATATATATCACTCATACACACCCCAGCCACATAATATACACCTAATACCCATATATATATATATATATGATATATATATATATATATATACATTTTATTATTCCTCTTTTTTCTCATTTCTCACCTCTCTTCTTTTCAAGTTAGCATTAAACGCGACGAAACAAATCTTTAAATTCTAAAAGCTAATATAAATTTGAAAAAATTAACTACACACAAAAAGAATAAGATTTCCTTGATGAATATAACATGCTACATACGAATGGAAATGGAATAACTTTAAGAAAAAGTAGAAAAATAAACGTTAATAAAGCAATGTTTTTTTGAAACGAAAAAAGAATTTTTTTAAAAACATTTTTGGTGAACAAGATTTTTTGCTTTATATTTATTAGCCATTGAAGTTATAAAAATATGGCATTACCTATCACCTCGCTTTGGTGTTTTTAAGAAACGAAATCTATTGGAAAAAACCTTTTTTTTTTTTTGAAAATTTGACGACGAGAACTTTTATGAGAAAAACTTTGTTGAAAAAAATAAATAATTATATAACACTTGTACAATAAAAAAAATCTAATTTAAATAAATTCTACTCCAGTGGGAGCCTGTTTTTATGAGGGTGTGTTATACCTCCAAATTTTTATGTACCAAATGGACTATAATTTTATGTTAATATTATTATATAAATAAATATATATAATTATATCAATATATATTATATATATAATATATATATACTAATATATAATAATATATATATATATATTATATATATATATAGTTATATATAATATAGTATATAATATGTAGTATAATTATATATAATATATATATATAATAATATATATATATATATATATATAATTAATATATTGAGGATGGCGATGAAAAAGGAGTTAGTTCACTCTAAAAAGTGGCTACTAACCTTTATGCCTGGGTCTATATAAACGGGAAGCACCAAGAGCATCTATTGGTTATTTTCTGTAGATTTCCTCACTGGAGACAGAATTAATTTGGCGAGTATAACTTTTATGGCCATTTTATGTAATAATCATCGAATTGTTTTATCATCATCACCTCCATTTCGATCATCTAGGCAAGACATCATTCATCATGATCATCATCAAATTTTCTCAGATCATTCCAGTCAGTGAGGATTCATCATTTCTGTACCATAAGTAATCATCAATCAATATCATCATCATCATCATCCATCAGAAATAAGTAATTTGTTCAGCGGGGGATGAGTTGCCTGTTTTCTGATTTCTTTTATTATTGTTTTGTATTTTCATATTGTTGGTCGTTTTGCTTTCATTTTAAGTTAGCGGTTGATGAGGTTTCTGTGGGTTCTTATATCATTATGTTTGGCCCCTGGGGTTTACTGTTCCTAACAGTGAACAGTTGCTCAAAAATTATCATCTGTCCCTACCCTTTTTCACAATCAGTGTCGAAGTTTTGGACTTTCGAGATAAGTAGATCTTAGCCCAGTCTTTTCATCATTTATTCCTGCTTTAGGACGTACCGCCCAAAATCCATTTTAGGTTTTTTTTTTTGTGTCAATTTATTTAAATATTTGGTTATTTTCGTTAGATCTTTCATCTCCAGTTCGTTTTTTTTTTATCCGTCTAATGGTTATTCTAGCTAGCATATCTTTCCATTCTTCTCTATGCTCTTCTCAGTTTTTGTACTGTTTTCGCTTCTAGGATTCATATCTCAGTTATTATCTCGTTGCAAACATTTAAACAAAGTTGAAATTTACCTTTGAAAATGATATTCTCCTATCCTACTCCAAGATTTTTTCTTTCTTCGTTAAATTTCATTTGTTTCTTTACCATTTGCAGTTATAATAAGTTTCCATAAGTTAGTTCAGTTATCAACTTGTTCTTGGATGGAATACTGATCATTATTTATTATTGGGTTTATTGAACAATAATTTGGATTTTCCTAGGTTCATATTTAATCCAAATGTCTTCTAGCTCTGTCCTGTTTTGTTATTATTATTTGTATTTGATCAGTTTCTAGTGTGAACCCAATCCTATACCATCAGTAAATCTTAAATAATTTAGATATTCTTATATATTTTTAATTTAGTTTTCCTGAATATTTCCTCTAAAAATATGAGAATAATTTTGGAACTGTATTTCCTTGATTAACTCTTTTGATTTTTACTTTATTACTTCCTCACTTACTCTTTTTAAATAATATAAATGCTGATATATCATTTTTATACACGTATTTTAATAACGGATAAAGTATGGCCGAAGGAGACGAAAGATGGTAATACCCATCGCAAACTATACAAAACACTTTACGCAGATCTAATGGTTACTGAGTAAAATCTTTTCTATAATTTTCAAAAGCCATGCAGAGAGACTTCTCATATTCATTATATTTTATATCAGCTTTTGGACCACTCGAATGTGATCAATTGCTTTCTAATTACTACTATTCAATGAACTGAATTAAATTCGAGTTGTATTAGTTATTCTTTCTGTACCCCCGTCCTATTTTTCCAAAAAAGTTTTGTATTAAATAAAACAGAAGTCTTTATTAAGATTTTTATTTTTATATTTCTTTATTTCCTCTTTTTATTTAAAAGTTTGACATTGGCGTTTGTCTATTTTTCAAGTGATTTTGTGTTAATCCAAGCACTTATTAAGTAGTCCTGCATCCTTTAATATAATGGGGTTTCCCGATCATTATGGACCCTTTAGTGTTGGCCTGATTGATATCCCCATCTACAACAGATACTTTCCTCTTTAGTTTGTTGAATGATACCCCATCTACACCCAGATAACATTCCTCTTTTCCTGTATTTTATAACGTATTATTTCGATGCGGGCTATTAGAGGGATATATTTATAAATTTTTCATTGTTGATACTCCCATAAGTTTTCCCACAAAATTCTTTTTCTCTCAAAACGATTAATACTCTAATTGCAATTTTGATTTACTTTTTTTTTTTTCCTTTGTTATAGTTATCATTTTGGTTTTCTGAGTGAAATTATTAACTTATATGGTGTGTTTCAAGAGTTTTTCGTTAAATGCTCTTATATTTTCTCTTATAAATTGTTTGTAAATTTGTTTATTTCAGTGAATTCTATTCTACCTTTAAGTTTACCATCTTTAACCATGATTCATCTTCTATTTATCAGAGTTCTTGTATCTTCAGATGTCATTTTTTTTTTTTTATGATATCTTATTTGCATAACGTTGCAGCATTTGGTTGTCGCGTTTGTCTAACATCTGTTCATCTAACTGGTCTTGTAAATTCCGAAGCCTATTTCTTAGATCTAATCTAAATTTTTTTTGTGTTCTAAATTTGCGAAGTCGATTGCTGGTTTAACGTTGCAAACGATTTGCTCTTTCCCCTTTAATTTTATTTAATTTTATTTAATTTTATTTCTCACGATTTAGTGATCACTCCTTGTTTCAATTTAAAT
>JABUQX010099264.1:10000-12500 GCA_015478945.1 Trachelipus rathkii
ATAAAAGATTTGTTTATTCTGCTTTAACCGTTATTATTATGATTATTATTATTGTTATTATTATTATTATTATTATTATTATTATTATTATTATTATTATTATTATTATTATTATTATTATTATTATTATTATTATTATTATTATTATTAATATTATTATTATTATTATTATTATTATTATTATTATTATTATTATTATTATTATTATTATTATTATTATTATTATTATTATTATTATTATTATTATTATTATTATTATTATCATTATTATTATTATTATTATTATTATTATTATTATTATTATTATTATTATTATTATTATTATTATTATTATTATTATTATTATTATTATTATTATTATTATTGCTTATTAATATTATTATTATTATTATTTTTATAATTATTATTATTATTATTATTAATGATTATTAAATTTAGGCCAAAAATAGGTTTATATAGATATTGTTATAATATTATTATTATACATATTATACATATAGTTATACATAAGAAGAAGAAGCAGTTATTATATATAGCATATATTATATATTATTATTATTATTATTGGTTATTATTATTACATATTGCCATATTATTATATATAAATCATATTATTATTATTACATATTATTATTATTATTATTGATACATATTATATTATATTCTTATTATTATATTTACATATACATATACATATATATATATATTATTATATTATTATTATTATTGGCTACTATATAATAATATTACTATATTATTATTATACAGGCATGTATTGAGTTATACAGCTGATAGATATTGGTTACATATATTATTACATATTATTATTATTGAAGCACATATTATACATATTATTACATATTGGCAGTACATATATATATATATATATATATAAATATATATATATATATATGAAGAAGATATATATATATATATATATATATATATATATATATATATATATATATATATATATATATATATATATATATATATATATATATATATATATATATATATATATATATAAACAAAAGAAGCATAAAACAGATAACACAACTACGCTGCAACAGCAACAACAACAACAACAGCAACACCAACAGCACCGCAACAACAACAACACAACAACAACAACAACAAACAACAACTTGAAACACCAACAACAACAAACGAACAACAACAACAACAACAACAACAACAACAACAACAACAACAACAACAACAACAACAACAACAACAACAACAACAACAACAACAATAACAATAACAATAATAACAACAACAACAACAACAACAACAACAACAACAACAACAACAACAACAACAACAACAACAACAACAACAACAACATAACACTGCATAAAAACTGCAATGATTTGAACACTAATGCTACTTGATCAAGCTAATAATAATAATAATAATAATAATAATAATAATAATAATAATAATAATAATAATAATAATAATAATAATAATAATAATAATAATAATAATAATAATAATAACAGGAAGATGAGAAGAGAATGGAAAAGGAGTTAGAAGAAATTTCTCAAGAAATTTTTAAGAAGTTGTATTTTTCTCTTTAAAGATTTTTTTAAACATTTTGCGTAAGTGAAGAAACTGAAAGTAGGAACAAGATTATAACAACAGTTATTCTCAGTTCAAACTTCGAACCTGAAGTCGAGTTGCATGTTTGAGAGACATGATAACTAGTCCCAAAAATAGGGCTGCGCTTTCTATTTTTTTTTCCTTATGCTTTAAAGAAATCAATCATCTGAAATGTTAAAATTATAGAGAAATAAGTGAAATGGAGTGTAAAAAGGAAGAAGAAGAAGAAGAAGAAGAAGAAGAAGAAGAAGAAGAAGAAGAAGAAGAAGAAGAAGAAGAAGAAGAAGAAATATTCTATTATTTGTTCTTATATTTTTTTCTGTCAGTATTCCTGTTAATTATTTTGTGAATTTGTTTTTTTATGCATATAATCCGTATAGAAAAAGTTTATAGCCTCTATATTCACTGATGTGTGAAGGAAACATTTATGTATGTATGTATGTATGTATGTATGTATGTATGTATGTATGTATGTATGTATGTATGTATGTATGTATGTATGTATGTATGTATGTATGTGGTATTAATGCCTATTTTCATTATTATATATATGCAAGCATGTTTATGTACATTAGATTACATTTCGAAACTAAACAAAGCTCAAATGAACTTCATCTTATTTACTGTTCATAATTAGGTACATGTGTACAAAATATGGTTATGTGTATATGTGCGCAAGTATATTCATGCAAAAGAGTAATAATTTACGAGCATATGAATGTAGTAAAGAACCTTAAAACGAGCTTGATTGGTACAACTCGAGCACAGAGCTCAAATAAAACACCAAAATAAGCAGCATCAGTAATAGCAGCGACAACAACAACAAAAACAACAACAATAACAACATAAATAACAACATAAATAACAAAAACATCATCAATAATAACAAAAC